>JAJJWW010003868.1:0-143744 GCA_023531295.1 Papaver armeniacum | reverse complement strand
CACATACTATTTTCGACAAGTTATTTTTTTTTGGTTACGGTGAAAAACAGGATCCATGTTTAAAGGGCTCCCTGACAAGAACTATAGGACCATTTGGGACAGTGTGACATGTGAATGACTTTGAGTTGTAGGCCAACACTATTACACGTGCTGGATGGATGTTACCAAAATTGAAGTTTGAAGCAGTTCTAAGACTAATAGCGCGTTTGGATATAATTCTGCTTCGACCTGGCGCTCCAAGTAGGTCGAAGGTAAGTCGAAGTTCCCGTATATTTTGCTTCACAAAAAGCCGACTTTTCTCGCTTCTGTAAGTCGTTCAAATTCCACACCCAAATCGACTTCTTGCTTTTGACTTCTAAGTCAAAAAGCTACTCTGACGATTATCCAAACGCCATTATAAGTCTTATGGGGTGCTAGTCTAAGACCAGATTAGCAAACAATGACTACCTCTTAAGTCTTATGGGAGTGCTAATCTAGCAAATAGATTAGTTAGCCATCACGCCCTCAACTAACCATTCCGCGCCCGGGCTAAATCATTCCGCGCTCGGCCGAACCATTCCGCGAAAAGGTAGTTTTTATTACCAATCATTCAACGTAACTATCTAGCATGCTTCTTCACATGCTAGCAACTCGGTAGGAGAGAGAACTAGTGTTAACTTTTTTGCCACACTTTTTTTTTTAATTACAACACTTAAGTGCTAATCTAGCACCTCCAATCTAGCCCATAAGACTTGTCTAAAACTAGAGCCACAACACCGATCAATGCAAACATCGATATTTAAATTGTTGTTAAATTTAACCCTGATGATGATCAATGCCAAAGCCAAAGGCAATCGACAAGCAGAGATGCGATGGGTGGAGGTAGAATCGTTTAAAATTATGCTATGTATGATTTAATTTCTGTATTGACAAGTTCAAACTCCAAAAACGAATTAACAATATTTTAGCATATCTCTTTCTCTGCAAATCGGAGATTTCTGAGTCAACTCGTTCGAAAAAAAAATTCATCATTATGAATTTATGATCGTTATTAAGTTTGAAATCTGATTCTTTTTATCACTTGTGGTGTTTTAGGTTGCTTTTCGTATGATGCTCATAATAAGTACATCTAATTTGTTAAATCTCACTCGTACTCATTTTCATTTTCTAAATCGTTTATTCTCTTTTCTTATTTTTTCATCTTTACCGTTCTAGCTCTTCCTTGTCTCAAGATTTCTTAAACCTTTGGTCTTATAATATGTTTTTAATAATGGGTTTGTGATTTTATTTGCAGGTTCTCCTGATTTTGCTAATGGATTTCTCCCTATATTGGGCCTCGGTGTTCGCAAGATTTCTTTGATTCTCACGACGGTATTGTCAACATCGGCTGTATTGCCTACTAAAGTTCCACCATACAATGCTATATTACATACTCATTGTGTTTCAGCTCTGAGTTCATTTCAATATGAAAACCCTTATTCTCCCCCGATTCAAATTTTTGATGCCATGATTCAACATACTTGTTCTTTCACCAACTCACCGATCCGCATTCAAAAATTCAAACCAAACCTTCCCCCTTTTTCTTCCCGTATAATATGGAAATATCATATTTTATCGGATCTCATGCAAATGTAGTATAACAAGAATAATTCTTTTAGTCCTCAAAATCTTTCTCTCTTTCCTTTTTAGGAAACATAATATTTGGTACATATCCTTTCTTGGAAATCCTTTAACTATAAAGCTTGGTAGATTAGGTAATCGATACTTACCCAAAAAAACATCAAAACCCTAACAGAGAATTCTTCCAAAGAACAATGGTACCACCGATAACAATGGTGTTAAAACAATCACCGCTAAGTCAAGAGCACATCCATCATTACTGAAAGGAGAGCTATTGGTTCGCCAAGAATCAATGAAGCAAAGAAACTCTGGTCCAACAATCTATTGGGAAGTTAATAACAAAGAATGATAAAATAGAAACAATGGTGATATAAAAGAAGAACCAATACTGTGGAAAAACTACAAGAAGGGAGAAATTATGGTTGTGGGAAAATACCTCTTTGTGTTTAAGTTCAACTATGACAAGGACAAAAATGATGTCTTGAAGAAATCACCATGGAATGTTCGGGATATGCTTACTTGCACTACAAGACTATACAACCGGTGTTGCGTACATAGACTATGTATTGAGAAAACAAGCATGGAGTGTACAATTTAAGGGATTGTTACTTGAGCATCACCATGTTGCGTGGTCGATGAAGCTATCAAGATCCGGGTAAAACAATAATGCAACCACCGAATTGTAGACCAAGATTAGATAGTATGATCACTGCTAGAGTGGAAATTGATTTAACGGAGCCATTAAAAAGAGGGGAATGGTGGAATTCAAATCATGGTGATCCAGTTTGGATCAGATACCACTGGTTGAAACAGCCTCGTAGTCTTTGTAATGAGTGTTATATCATTGACCATGATAATGATATTTATGGAGAAGTAGTTGAATTACTAAAGGTACGATCCATGACTCCTGAGGAGTATGAAGAACATTGCAATAATAAGGAAAAAGATGGTACCGAGATAATTAGTGAAGAAGGAAATATTGAAGTCAAGGTGTTGACATGACTGGATGCGGAAGAAGAGAGAACTACAAAAGAGCTAGAAACCAAGTTATGCAAGATAATGGTTCCAACCCATCTATACAATGACCTATTCTGGCAAATCATGGTGGGGCTATGAATGATGGTAACAATAATCTAAATACTGAAACCATTTTGGTGGTGGAAACTGGAGAAAATGAGAAGAATGCTTATAGCACAAAGGAAAATCATGTGCAGAATATGGAGGACCATGCATTTGAGGTAACAAATTTTTTTAACTTGCACTCTATTTACTTTTATTTGGTTTCTTGCAAACAGTCTATTGATTGGATTTTTTTGAGTCAGCTCAAGAGTAGATTTCCTTTGTGTTTTACTATAATACATATTAGTTTTTGGAATTCAAACATGAGGATCATTGCTTGGAATTGCCAAGGTTTTGTTAGTAAAAAAACTAGAGACCTGCCTCAAAGACCTTATTAAAAGATATGACCCCGATATAGTTTTCATCTCGAAGCAAAAATAGGTGAAGATAAAAATGCATAAATTAATTAGGCCACACAGATATCCAAATCATAAATTGATTTCCTTAATAGGATTAACTCTGGAGGTCTCATTTTATTATGGAAAGATGGTTTTAATTTCGTACTTGTCAATTGGGATTCTTGGATTATTAACTCGTATGGTGCATGACCCATCTAAGCCGTAGTAGATCCTTACTTGTATGTATGGTTCCTCATACCTCAACAAAATAAAGAGAAACAATGGTCTTATATAAGGAATTAAAGTACTTCTATTCAATGTACCATGGGTAGTAATGGGAGACTAATTTGGTTTTTCAAAATGAAGATAGAAGTACTTCTAATAATATTATGTGGTCTCAAATAATTCTTCTTCTTCATGAGTTCTTCTTCAAGAGATGCTCATTTTATTAATCTTATTCATGAAGCTGGATTGGAAGATATGGGATATACTGGAAGATCTTTTACATGGTCTTCTAATGTGCATGGTACTGGCATTCGGCGTTCTCGTCTCGATAGAGCACTTACAAATGCAGAATGGAATATCCATTTCCCGCATGCTAACTGATGCATCCGCCGCAACTCGGATCAGATCATTGTTCTATAATGCTCGATACTTCTTACAAGATTGGAGATAAGAAAAGAAATTGGAAATATTTCCAATGTTATGAAAGATATGATTCTTTAAAGCCTGAAATTCAAGCTGCTTGGAATCACCAGATAAATGGTTCTAATGCTTATAAGCTATTTCAGAGACTTATTATTGCAAGAAAATACATCTCTAAATGGAATCGAGAAAAGTTTGGAGACATTGAAAGCAATATCTTCTTAGTTCATCAACAAATTGAAGCAATTCAAGATGGTAGCCAGGATATTAATGCAACTCATCAAGTACAACAGCTAGAATCCCAAGTTGAACACTGGCAACAAGTACAAAATGACTATTGGGGGCAAAAAGCAAGGGATGATTATTATTTGGAAATGGACAGAAATACTAAAAATCATCATGCAGTGGCAAATAAGAGGCGTTCAAGAAATAAAATTATAGCTTTGAAAGATGGGAATGGACACTGGTGCACATCAAGATTGGAACTAGAGAAGTTACTTACCGACCATTATGCTTCCTTCATACAACAAGCTCACCAAAGAAGAACGAGCAATTATTACAAAGCATTCCAAATACTATAACTTCAAACACAATATGGAGCTCATGCGTATGCCGATGAGACAAATCTTCAAAGCATTGAAAAGTATGAAATCTTGAAAGCGCCGACCTCGATGGATTTCCGCCGTGTTTTTTAAATCCCACTGGATATCGTTGGACTAGATGTCATTGACATGGTACATCGCTTCTTCCTGATCAACATTCTCAAGAGTTTGAATGCAACAAATATTGCCTTAATCCCAAAGACAAAAAACAAGTAGTTTCCGTCTGATCTAAGGCTGATAGCTCTAAGTAATACATCTTACAAATTAATTTCCAAAATCATGTCAGGCAGAATGAAGAAACTAATGAGTAAAGTGATTTCACCATTGGCAAGTCGCGATGTACCAGGAAGACAGACACGGAGCAATATTCAAATTTTGCACAAGAAATAATATATTCAATGAAAGATAAGAAGAGAGAAGACAAGTATCCTGCTCTAAAATTGACATGTCCAAAGCCTTTGATAGGGTCGAATGGTCCTTTATCAAAGATGTAATGTTACGAGATGGATTTTGTGAAGATTGGTGTAATCTCATCATGCAAAGGCATTACAACTACCGAATATACATCATGTTAAATGGATCGCCATGTAATTTTATCAACCTTCAAGATGAATTACGCCAAGGTGACCCATTATCACCCTATTTATTCATCATTGCAATGGAGGCTTTCAGACAGTTACATCAAGCATCAACAACAAAGTATAATTGGGATCAAGATAGCACCTTGACTCCACCTATTTCCCACCTCTTCTTCGCTGGATGACCTGCCTCTTATTTGTGAAAGCCGATCTCCCCAATGTTAATAGTGTTCTTAAGATCATTTCAGAATTTGGTGTCATTGCGTCGAAGTCGAGTGAACTTTAAAAAATCAAGCTTGCATTTCAGCACACAAATGCCGCAGAGGTTTTGTAGATTACTAACAAGGAGACTAAAAGTTCCAAAAATGCATTCAGATGAACGTTATCTGGGAATACCCCTTATGATTGGAAAGAAGAAAAAGGAGAACTTTTCACATATACTGCACAAAGTTAACAATCGTCTCAATGCTTGGGATGGTAAAAAAATGTCGCAATGTGGTAATCTCTAATGGTAAGGCACGGGCACAATACAATTCCTTCCTACACAATGAGCTGCTGACCCAACTGATACCCTCAACAAGATTGCCAGCTTCAAAGAGATTTCTGTGGGGGTTTTGGTGAAAATAAAAAAGGTACTTATGTTACTTCATGGAAGGCATCAGTTTACACAAGAATCAAGTGAGGCCAAGGCTTTAGAAATTTGAAAATTCCTAAATAAGGCGTTGCTGGTTCGTGTAGCTTAGAGGATATGCACAAACACAAACACAAATGGAGCAAATCTATACAAAGCCAAGTATTTTCCCCGCACTACCTCCCCGCATACAACCACAAGAAGAACAAGTTTGCTCTTATTTCGAATGGAATACGAATGCAAATAAATTTTATAAAACAAAATAGTCATTGAGATTGGGTAAGGGGACGAGGATTAAAAATCATGGTGGATAATTGGGTGGTGGGTCTTGATCAACCCCTACACCAAGAGATATAATTGCATATAGTGAGTCGTTTATTTGGGTCCATGAGATTTTTGTTGATGGTAGACAACTATGGAACGCCGAACTAGAGCGCTATCCTGCTTGAAGACTCGGATCTGCACAAAATATTAGCAATGAGAATACCAAATTTAAGATAAATTGGTATGGAAGTTGACAAAGAATGGAAATTTCACCCTTAAGTCTCCTACAATAAGTTATTTGAAGACAAATCCGGGGCTCAATTCTGTTTCACTATATATACATGGCACAACCATTCGTTGGAAAGATTTGAGCTTAAATATTTGGCCAAGGATTAAACATTTCTTTTGGAAATACTTAACGAGACATTCTCGCCCACAAAGGAGAGGTTGTCAAGACAATGCCAATACATCAACATACTTTGCCCACTTTGCAACCAACATGATTTAAGAAACAATGCATGTTTTATTCACATGCCATTTTTCTGAGCAAACTCCCGATGCTCATCCCAGGAGGGTCATTCGTTTTATCCGGAGTGCATAATGATACGGGTGCACCGTTTGAAGTCCTGGATGCAAATGGTCTCAACAACAAAATCTCCCTAATAATTGGCTTAGCACATCAATGGTTGTTACATGGACAATATGGAATACTCGATGTGAAGTGAATTTCCGTAACCCGAAGGCCGATCCACAATCGGTTGCAAAGAAGGCTATGAGCTTTTCTATATACTTAGAGAATCTTTATAGTAAACCACATCATCACGGTTCTATAATGTCTAATGCACCGCCTAGGGAGTTACATTGGAGACCACCCGATGCCTCTTTTTTAAAGTTAATTGCGATGCTTCTTATGATACTAATACAGACTAACTAGAATTGCCTTGATTCTGCGTGATTTTGCAGAGCTTGAGAGGATGCTTCTCAAAATGCTATCAGGAGTGAGAGACTCGGAGCAAGCGGTAATGTTTAGCTTTCTATGAGGCGCTCATCCTGAGCATCAGCATTGCGGATCACTCACATTATTGTGGAAACAGACTCACAAAGCATTGAAGGCTATATGAACAAGGCTACTCAAGGAATATCCTGGGAAAATGAAACCATTCTCGCTAGATGCAATAGATAAGTTTAGTTCTTTTGAAAGTTGGGAGTGTTTATTTGTTCCCAGAGTATGTAATAAACCTGCTGATACTCTTGTAAAACATAGTAGGATATTTAGTGTTAACAGGGAATGGCTAACTAGTCCCTCTGAATTTATCGAGTCAGAATTATTGTCTGATAACTCCTATCAATAAAATTCTTATCTTTGCATCAAAAAAAAAAAAAAAAAAAAAGAGATGCGATGGGTGATTTTCTTGGGTCTAAATTTCCAATTTCAAAAAAAATATTGATATGAAGTAGACAAGAATGTGGCGCATTAGATAGTTACTTGACGATATCATCACTATGGACCCAAGAATGTCGGTAAACTACGGTTGGCTTGATTCCATTCAAGTGCATAGGAATGGGCATCACTTGTTTTTTTTTTCTTTTTTTTATAAGAAACTGTCTAATTTGCAACAGCCTAACTCTAAGGTACATGACGGTGTTCAACTGGGCTAAAGTTAGCACCATGTTGAATAGCCTTATTGGAATACAAAATAGTAGTGTTTTCCTCGGTTGCTGAAATATTGAAAGATTGAATAGTATTGAAGAACTGCTGGAGGTTAGGACCTTTGTAGTTTAAGTTTCCTAGAAAATTAGACTGAATAGAGAGATTAGCTAATTTAATTGCCGATACATTTTTATGCTGGTCTACTTTAGTTAAGTTGTCCTAGGAAAATATTAATAGCTTCAAAAGTTCCTCCATGCATCTGGTAGAATACTAGGTGGTATCTTTCCTTGTACTTCCTTCTGGTATCCTTTCTTAATAGCTTGTAGAGTTGCATCATCTTGAGCCTCAAAGTCTATGTTGGATTATTGTAGTTCGTTTCCCCCGCTCCAGAGCTAAATTTGCTCCTCTTGTCACCTCTGTCAAGTCCAATGGTACTGTTCTTGGTTTCTTTCTCCCATGCAGTGCCTTGAGAAGACATGGCAATTAAAGCAAAGTCAGTGTATAGAGATATATCACCATTAGCATTATTGGAGTGGACTTCCATAGTACTAATGCCAATGGTGATCCCAAAATTTTCATTATGAGTTATTATAAGCCTATCAGTTCTGTATTATGAACATTTTGATATAAAGGAGTATTCTGTATATGCCCCTGGTTATTCATTACTCTACTAAAAGAGTATAGGTGTTGAGTAATTTTTGTAACAGTAATATCAGCAGTAGGATTTATATTTCTAAAAACAGGATCACATCTCAAAATGTACCAGCAGATAGTAGCAAATATGTCATTCCAGCTAGCAATAAGGTTATTTAGTATAAACCAATTACAAAGAGCATTCCTATGAACAAACTTCAAGTTTGTTCATTTTGCTCCCACTATGGACTAAACAAATATGAGAAACGGATTGGCAAACCAACAAATTTGTGAGTTTGTTGAGTGAGGCAGTAGAACAAATGCGCGCTTGATGGGAAACCGGGAGCTCAATCTACAAACATGCGGGCCATCATCAAACGATGGCGTGTATGCCGAATGCGGGAGGATTTTCTCCCACCACCCGTGGCTCTTCCTCATACGCTCAATACAATTCCTGATTCCTAATAATTATTCTATTACTTTTTTATTCCTTTTATCCTATTTTATCTTACTTCATCCTATTTTATCTTACCTAAATATTTTGTTTTATATTTTAACTTTACTTTGTCCTACAAAATATAACAAGAAATATTAGTGGGCCCTGGAAAACCAAATCTGTTTGTTTTGCTCTAGTTTTCCAAAAATACAGTTTGTTCACCCACGTGGCTCAACAAAAAAAAAAAATTGTTCATTGCCATAGGAATTGTCCCAAGCCAATCATGAAAACAAGAAAAGTTACTGAAGAACTGATGATTGATGCCAAAGAGTTTTATCCAAACTGCCGAAGCTACATAACAGGATAAGAACATGAGTGATATCGAATGCGGTCACTCTAAATTCGTAAATTTTGTTTTTGATTTTAAAAGTAATGGGAGCGTTTGACAATTACAAATATTTTAATGAGTAACTTGATTGTTGCCTTACTTTAAAAAAAAACAAATAATAATAATCCCCGTTTAGCTGGTCATCCCCGTTCTCCAAAGTTTAATGCGCTCCAGGAGGTCCCAGGTTCGAGTCCCCAATGACGTAATATCATAGAATTAACATGGAAGGTAGTGTTAGCTTGCCCCCTTTGTGACACAATCTCATCCCCCTCCCGCCGTTTTCGGCTCTCTTGACTAGGTTACCCATGAGGCTCATTGGGTAGGTTAGCACAACAACCTGTTCAATTAATGTAGTAGTCCTGTCGTTGGAGCTTAGCTTGTTAGGCTTCCAACTAGTTTCATGCAATAATATTTATCCCCGTTCCCCAAAGTTTCATGCGTTTCAGAGGTCCTGTGTTCAAGCCCCCAATGGCGTAATATCATAGAATTAACATGGAAGATAGAGTTAGTTTGCCCTCAGACACAAATCTCAATCCCCATCCGCTTCGCTCCTTTGGCTAAGCTACCCATGAGGCCCGGGCCTGGTAACTAGCACATCAACTGTTCAATTAATGTATTAGTATGTCGTTGGAGCTTAACTTGTTAGGCTTCCAACTAGTTTCCAATAATCTAAATAATAAAAACTAGTAAGGCCACATGTGCGATGCACATGCTTGAATTGGATTCTTTTAACAACACCAAATTTGATAATAATGGGAAAAAAAATCTTAAAATAAAAATTTAATATCCTTGTTTATACTCATTACATAGATAATTTAAAGAGCTTTCTAAATATATTAATTTTGCAAAAATCCGATGTGTATTTTTAAAGATATCTAAGTTTTAATTATTTTGAATTATTTTTAAAACAATGACATTCCTGTAAATATACAAATATTAACTAAAACTTAGTTAATGGGGGTATTATTGTCATGTGAAAAAGCTTCACCAAAAGAAGGCTTCACCAAAAAGGGGTCTTTTCTTTATTATAAGTACTAGTAAGGCCACATGTGCGATGCACATGCTTGAATTGGATTCTTTTAACAACACCAAATTTGATAATAATGGGGAAAAAAATCTTAAAATAAAAACTTAATATCCATGTTTGTACTCATTACGTAGATAATTAAAAGAGCTTTTTAAAAATATTAATTTTGCAAAAAATCCGATGTGTATTTTTAAAGATATCTAAGTTTTAATTTTTTGATCTATTTTTAAAACAATGGCATTCCCAGAATATACAAATATTAACTAAAAGCCTTAATGGGGGTATTATTAACGTGTGAAAAAGCTTCACCAAAAGTTAAGGCTTCACCAAAAGGGGTTTTTCTTTATTATAGATAAGATAAGATAAATAATAATAATAATAATGGACTTTATTTTTGTCAAAATTTGGTCGAGGGGTAATCGCCCCGGGTCAAGGACTATTGAGTCGGTGGCATTTGAAACCAGCATGCTACGCCCAAAAGATGGGAAAAGATGTTAAAGTGCACTTTGGGGGCAACTTTTTTTCTTTCTAAAACAACTTTGGAAGAGGTTAACCCCGAAAAGGGAAGTTCACCAGGTTTATTGTGGTGAATCGGCAACCCAAGTTTTAAAGTAACGCCAGTTTGAAATGTATATTTTGGATTAACCAAACTTTAGTTGGCCTTGTTCTTCAGTTCTGAGTACTGTAGCGAAGAGAATGCATTGGATGGATGCCCGGGCATTGAGAAGGAAGGACACTTTCAGAGGCAAAAGGCCATGGGGAGATACCGTCTGAATTTCGGCTCAGATAGACACGACTGAGCAGACTCTATCATACTTATTGGAGGTCAATGCACATTTAGAATAGATGCAACCCTCCATATAAGTGTAATTGAAATTTGACAATGATATCGGAGAACAAATGAAAACACTTCCTATCGAGAACTTTGTTTTTGTATGTTCTTGTTGGTCGAATCAACGTTCCTTTGAATTAAGAAATACAACAATATTTATATTGTTTTGTCCTCCCAATCCAGAACCATGAATTTTCCAACAGATCATTTATCCCTGCATTTCTAGATGAACTCTTTAACAATGCATATAGTTCATGCCAGTTATACTTATTTGGAGTCTTCACCATCGTATAAGCCAAATACATAAACAAGTCGATTTTGAAACCATTAAAATTGGCATTGAATCAACTACAAAATGTCGCTTAAACAATGTTTGTGATCACGTGGGAAGCTACTTATAAGTCGACTTAATTAGGTTATCAAAATTTCGGAAAATGGGTCATTTGTCCAAAAAAATTTAAAACATGGTTCAAATGGACGAGTAAAAATTATTATGGGTGAAATGGACACAAAAATAAATAAGTGGATGACACCTGATTCATCCCCGAACTTTAAACTTAAAAAAAATGAGGATGAAACGATGATCCTAATGTAAATTAAAAATAAGAAAAAGAATTTGAAAATGGGTATATGATTAAACCTTACATCTCTGCTATTTTTATATTTTTTGTCATTTAAACAATATCAAAATTTAAATGTCTTTTTCACCCAGGAATTATTGATTTTGATCTTTTTAACCAATTTTGTGTCAAAATTTCCATTTTACAAACGAGATTGTTACACTAAACAGATATTGAGTCTTGCAATCTATCCCAAGTCCCGACAAGGATTTTTGGGTTGGACCCCTTTCCCAACCTGGTGGTTCAGCATGGATGGATTTAGGTTGGTGCCACCCCAATGTCCTTGTCTGAATCCCACGATCACTTTATTATTTTCATTTCAAATTGTAACTCTATAATCACCAAGGCTGCTAATGGGGTGCCAGGTTAGGTGGGGTGTACCAAGCCAAGGCAAAATCTGTTTTGTCCTGAAATCTGTTTTGTCTTATTACGGTTTTGGTATAACCCACTTAATCTTGTACCCCTGTTAGTAATCTTGATAATCACTGCGTTGGCATTTGGCAAACCACAAAACTAACGCAAGTGCTACAAGTCTGAATTTAGCCTCAAATCTCAATCATATGCATAACGCACTAGTCGAGAGAAGTATGTATGATGTATCTATATGTAAGGCGTGTTCGCTATATAACAACAAGAGCATTCGGGCACGTGCATAAGCACCTGCTTGCTTCCTGTGTTCATCTTTTTTTTTTATGAAACACACCACGTGTAATTCTACACAAAAATCAGTGGGATATGAAAATAATCTCAAGGGCAAAAAAGGATGTTTAATTATTATACTGTGAAAATACAATGATGCCCTCACTATCATTTAAATTTGGTCTTGTACTAACAAAAAAATAGAGGCAAAATAGTCCAAAGAAATTGCAGCTTCATACTGCTACAATAAACATAGTTGGCTTTATATAATAGAACAAGATCAGCCGCACGTGCTATAGAGCCCATCTTTAGGCGTGGAACAACTCAAAGATTCAGTTTTTTTTTTTAAATGTGTCAAAAAAAAAAAAATCAAGTTACATTAATACCCCTATATATATTTATCTTATGTCTTTAAAATGAAATAAAGCTAGGGCAAAAAACGGAAAATGGAAATTGCGAAATTCATGTCATGGGACCTATTGTTTTTATTTTTTTAATTTGAATACTTAAAATACCATTATACCCTCCTTTATTTAATTTAAATAGTTAAATTACCATTATACCCTCCTGTTTATTCATATCACATCATTTAGTTGCACATAATATGGGGGCAATTTCGGAATTTCAATTTTGTAGCTTAAATTACCATTATACCCTCCTTTTTTATTTGTAACACATTATCTATGTGCACATAATATGCCTCGATTGATCGGGGGCCAGACATTTTAATTGGGGGCCATGATATTTTATTTCCACCCCAAATTTTTGAGGGGCATATTAATCCGATATTGAAAAGACTGCTTTGCCCTTTACTAAACACAAATCTTAAAAACCAGCTAACACTAATTTGAAATCATAATTAGGCCCCCAATTCATATACTAAACTAAACAAAAAAAAATCAGTTTTTTTTTTCTTCTTCTCTTCTTCTTTTCCTCTTCCTCTCCTCTTCCTCTCCACAACCACCATTAACGACCCCAAACGATTTTTTTTCTTCTCGACCGATTCATCGTCGATGTTAGAAGATAATCGACGATTACCTTCTTCTTCAAACATGGCTCGTACAAACATGCACCGCCGCAAAGAACGTCAAATCCCCAATCTCCTCGACGCCGTCAAAGGAAAGGTAATCGTGGGAAGAACCCCAAAACCCCAAAAATCGAAACCCAAAGAAGATATGGGTCCAATTAGAAGGTATGTGAAGTTAAACCCACCTTCTATGCGTTTTTTTTGTTGTTTTGATTGCGAATTTGAGTCTCGGTAAATCGAAATTTTGCGGTTTCGCTAAAGGGTCGTTAGTATCGTAGTGGATACCCCTAACGACTTTTCATTTGCATGTTTATTTTATGAAAAATCGTTAGCCTATTAGGTTGAAGGTGACGACCCTTTTCTCGCTACTTCGGTGAATTTTGCCCTAGAATAGAGTCGTTAATCGCTTATGTTGCGAGATGACGACTCTTGTTTGCCGACCCTTATTTATTCACTAACGACTCTAGATGGAACTCGAACAAATTGCTGCTCCAAAAATTGATAGGTCGTCATCTCATTTCCCTTTGAGTCGTCACTTAGGTATGTGCCCTAGAGTCGTCAACCCAAATCGTAGGATCGTTATTGTCTTTTTGACGACCCTTTGTTATTTGATAGGGTCGTCATCATATTACTTTGAGTCGTCACAATAATGATTCGAGGGTCGGTTGTGTTTTAGATTATCGTATTGACGACTCTTGATCTGATAACCATAAAGTTGATGTCTTGTTGGGTTATTTTTTGTTTTTTTGTTTCGAAACCAAATGCAGAACCAAAGGCAAGGTTCCAATGACGATAACTCCACCTTCCAAACCTCCACGCCATGATAAATTCTTACTTGCCGGTCCATTACGCGGTAAGAAGCCGAGTGAGGTATCATTTTCTATCACCGAACCAAGAGACAAAGGTGATGAGTTGTCGGATTCATCGAATCGACTCACCGTTATTTCTTACTTGCGTAAGAAACCGTTTTTGTTTATAAAAACTAGCCGCTGGGTACATTTTTGCTATAAATAGAGACCTATCTCTTCCAAACTTATTCACCCATCACTTTCAATCTTCCTAAATCAGTCACCCATCACTTTCAAACACTAAAAATGGCTCCAACTCCGTTCAATAATCTAGAAGATGTTGCTATTGTCGAGCACACACACTCTCACAAAGCACTCCGAGGAAGCGCAATGGTGGCTGACGAACGAAGACCCAACAAGAGGGCCTTACTTTGGGCATGATCAAAACACCAATGCTTGGTGAAACGGTGTTTAAGGTATTCAAAGCACTAAGCGGAAATCGTTACAGGAGGACGCTCCCACAAATAAGGGAAAGGTACGCATATTTATACAATGAATGCGTATCACTGAGAAACGAATTGAAAGCTCGTAAGGACGCTATGCCCAACGAAGACCGAATGAGTAGAGTAAGTTTGTGAATCAATAGGCCTCTCATCAAAAATTAATTATTTGGTTATGATTATTCAACAACGCTAACTTATTTAAAAAATTGTTTTCCCAAGATACTTTGGGCCTGAGCCAATACGAATTAAGGTACTGGCCATGAGTTTCTCGCACGAGGACTCTACACTCTCTGGAGGAAGTTGAATGGCAATTCGCCCTATATAATTAAACTCGTAGAGAATCCCTAGGGCGATGTATTGAACAATTTTATGTGTTTTACTTCTATTTTATTTCAACTACATGTATGTTTTTTCTGATTCAATAAAATGAGTGACTTCAAATACTGGTTCAATAACTATATTTCATAAAGGGTCGTCATGATTTGTAAAAACACACGAACGACTCTAAAGATTGTTAGAAATTTTTGGCATGAGTCGTCATTTTTGGAGAACAACATATTAACGACTCTAAAGGTCACATAACACGAGACTCTTTGACTACAGTAGTCGCCAACAAGAAACAAAACACATGGACGACTCTTTTGATCATCAAGAGTCGTCACTTGGTTAATATATATAATGACGATCCTTAAAGCGCTTAATGTGAATTTTGAATTCACCAAATGTGGTTGAGCTTCAACAACTAAAAATTCAAAAAGTGACTCATGGGTCCTTAATCTCTATAAATAGAGACCCATACCTCACACATTCTTCACCCAAACCATAATTCTAAACCTTCACATTCATTCTCATACATTTATTATCCAAGAGGAAAAAGAAAAGGAAACACCATGACTAGTACTTACACTTCGGAAGAGAATTGTGCTATTGTGAGAGCTTGGAAAATAAATACAAACCACTTTGAAGATCTAGGAAAAGACATTGATCAAACATCGGATGCTTGGTGGAACCGCGTATTCATCGCTTTTGTATGCTAGACGGAAATTGCAACTCAAGGTCTTTGAAACTCGTCAAGGAACTATTTGAGGAGATATTCTTCGAGTGTGAAGTTTTTAAAAGAGAAATCAAGGCCGTAAGGGAAGCCATGCCCAATATGTCTAAAAGCTATGAGAGTAAGTATTTAAACAAGAGGTAAAACTTATCCAAAGCTTTCAACAATACTAATCGAGTATGTTTGCGTTTTCAGTTGAGGAAGGCGTATGGCTATTACGAGGAGCTTCGGGGAAAAAAGTTTGAGTTCGACGATTGCTACTTTATCTTGGAAGGCACCATGTATAATTACGCCATTTATGATTAGGTGTATAAGTGCACCGTTGTTATCTATTGTATTTCATTTCCTTCAATGTATCGCTATGAAAGATGTATGCCTTTACTTATTCAATGAAATGATTCTATGAAATCAAAACTTATGATAATCCAAATGAAGGGTCGTTATTATATTAAATAAAACACCGAACGACTCTACTTAAAAGTTGAAATTGCGGGATAGGGTCGTCATCTTATACGAATACATATATGACGACTCTAAGTTTTTTTATTTACCGAGAGTTCTGGGTTTGTAGTCGTTTGTCTCTAAACAAACACAATTAACGACCCTTATTGACCTAGCATAAAGAGTCGTCGGTGTTTATCACACGCCTAACGATTTTTCATAACCCGGAAAAGTTGCAGTTTTGAGTCGCCATCGGCAATTCCACCACCGACGACCTTTCATAGTCGTTAAAGGATCCAACCCGACTATAACGACTCTCACACCGACGACTTAAACAAGGACCATGAATCGACCCCTTGAGCACCATTCAGACAATTTCAAGAGTATATGAGGTTTACCCGATTGTTTTGAGGTGCGGGTTCTTCATTTGGAGTATCGGTTCCTTCATTTTGAGGAGTAGGATCTTCATTTCCACCATTATTCATGGCTTCCTCCATTAACATCTCCTCATCAAACATCCAATCCATATGATTAGTTGAGACAATATAACCATCAACACAATCATGGTTGTTATTTGAAGCTTCACCACCCTCATTCCCTCCACTTGAATCACTCATTTCAAAACCCTAATTTTTCCACTCAAAAACTTCTCCTCTTCTTCTCTCAACACATAAAACCCAAAAATAAAATCTCCACAAATTTTTATCCTAAAATCGATTTTTTATCTAAACACAATTACCACACTAATCAAGTTAATTAATTCTTAATACTAATCACTTAGGGGCATTTTAGCCATTTAAAAAAAAATTTATAAGGGGTGACCCAAATTAGGATTGGGTGACCTTTTTTGTCATCTAGTGCTTGGCCCCCAATTAAAGGTCTGGCCCCCAATCAATCAAGGATAATATGGGGGCAATTCGGAATATCAATTTTTACATCTTCATTTTACTGTTCATAAATAATAATGGGTGTTTGTTTTATATATTAGATAGAATAGATAGATAAATAAAAAAATCAAAAGGTTTAAAGAAAAGGACAAAGTAAAAGTTGTTAGGTAGCAGATGGAAACGTCAGTGAGCTGCCAAGTCCTTATTTTACCTATCGAAGTAAAGTCCTCGTGTATACAGTTCGCAAGAATCCCATCCATATTACAGTTCGTACCTCAAAATGATTAATGTCATCATTTATTCTCTCATCGTAAACGCTGTTGTCAAAGCATGGAGCCAATACCAAATTGCAAAATAGGAACACGTCAGACAAAAATCAAAACCTTCAATCCAAAGTACTTAGTTTTTTAATCGAACCAAAGAAGAAAATTTCGGACCAAATAAGACCACCCGAAAAGAATTGTTCATACTCCCTCCATCCCCGATATATAGGCGGAGTTTTCAATTTTTATAATCCCATTAAATAGGCTAATACAATTTTCAAGATGGGTTTTCTTATATATCTTTTATTTATCAGTACATCGATAATCGTTGTTGAAATGAGACAAAGGTTAAAACCAGGGAAAGTAGATAGATATTTAGGAAATCAAGATAATTTTTTAATGTGGAAATTTCTAAGGAGTCCAAGTTTGGTTCCTCTCTTCCGAAACCCATCATTAAGATGGAATGTATATAAATTTCCCAAAATACAAAATCTACTTAAGAATAGCATTTAGATTGAATTTATATTTTCCTATTTTATGTAGGACAAAATTAGCCTTTTTTATTCAATTTAACTAAACTAATTTATTTAAAAAGATAGTCCAATTTTTACAGTCAATGTTGATGGCCATAATTATCTCCCAAATATCTCCAATTAATTTTGGCATACCATAAAAATCTTATTCTAGATCTAAGAAGAGAAAAAGTCGTTTAACTTCACTTATTCTTTCATGAGAATCGTAATCTCTTCATTTTTTTTTTTTTTCGCCTTGTCCAGGAGTTGTTTCGGTGGGTTTGGGATGATATAATAGTTGCTTCTCTTATTAGTGTTTTCTCACCATACTAGTATCAATCTTTACCTAGCTTTTTCTATTTCGTCAATGCGTACTACAACCATAAACCGCCGTCCCTCACTAACCTTCAATCCTTAGTAGATTCATCGAGTTTGTGGTTCCACATAAGGGATCACCATCTTCCTAATACTCGTACTTGAGATCAAAGGTTTATTAATGGCCCACTTTTACTTGTATCTTTGATGATAATTACATTTTCCTTTGCTTTGTTTTGGAAGTTATGATCCTATTATCTATTTTGCATTTGAAGTTATGATACCGTATGAAAATAGGATCAAAACCGTATCACAAGATGCTACTAAGTTGTCTCGCTTTACGCCTAAAATAATTACGTGAAGTGTTTTTGTTTATGACTTACAGGTAGAAAATTTGCAATTATCACCAAATGTTAAAACCAGAATATTAAAAGCGCATGTGATAATTTGGATGTTTACACCATATAATTAATTTCCTCATGTGAAAATCGCAATTATCAACAAATTGTGAAAATTACAATTTTCATTAAACATGGATAATTACAATTATCAACTTTTAGGAAGCTAATGATAATTTCTATTTGCACAAATGTAAATTGTGAACCAAAATATTACAATTATCAATTCTCAAAAAGCTAATGATAATCTCAATTTTCACAAAATGCAAAAAAAATCAAGGTTAATTTTTTTCACCGTAAAATTAAGCTACTTAAAGTTAAATTTTTTCACCGTAAATTAGTTAGAAGAGGAGAAATATAAGGAGTGATACCAAAACTAAAAACGATTTTGTGGGAGACTTTTTAGGAAGGTTTTGTGGGAATAATCGTTTATCCATAACTAATTTAAGTTTTTTTAGTTAACAAAATAATTAGAATTAGCTTTTTATTTATATATAAGGTTAATTGTGTAATTAGATCCTATTTAAAACTAATTATGGGTTTTTTATATACGAATCTTAATGGTGGGTTTGCGATAAACAAAAAAACAAATGGGCTAGAAATATTTTCCCCCATTTTTTAATCTAAGAAATTTTGTAAAATCCCGCTATATAATAGGGACGGAAGGAGTAATATTTTAAGATGACATTACATCCAAATTTTCTAACTCTTACAGTCCTGGTACTGCAGTAGTGCTCTCGGAGCGTTCAGGGGCGGTCTACCAACTTTCTCCACCAATTTGTCACGCGTGTTTACTATCAGTAAAAAAAAAAAAAGAAGCAAAAAGTTAAGTAAAAGTGACAGTCACAAAAGTAAAAGATGTTGGGTGGGTAGCAGATGAAATTTACTCCATTTGCTTCGTAAGCAGGTGCAGTGAGTGACCAGTAAATTACATATAGACTCTTTGCTAAAACCGAGATCTGGTTGCTGTTTAGTTGTTCCCAACCAGAACCACAAGGACTGAGCTCATGGGACTCATGATGACCAAAGTGATATAAGTAAACTAAAAATATTTGTACTTGATTACTCCATGATGATTTCTTCCCATGGGGAGAAGCTAAAAAAATATTTACTTTTGGGTTGGTACACCCCAAGATAAACTGGTACCCATTAGTAGCCGTGGAGAAGCCGAGAAGTTGCTTTCATCATGATTCATCATTTATCGCAGTGACGGAGGTGGGGTGGCTTACCTAGGCTGCACCCCAAAAAAAAAATCTATAAAAGCCCATATTCACCATGTTAACTGCTTGGGAAAAAAGGAAAAGCCAGGTCAAAATTTAGATAGCCCAATGAAAACCTATCTTGAAGAAGATCTAACGGTTTGGTGACATGTACATCGACATAACTAAGATCTAATGATACACAATAAAATTTGCTGTTAAATGATATGAGAGGAGGTGAGAGGACACGTTTACAATGTCCATGCATCCAAAGATTAGTTTTCATCGCATGTAATTCAAAATCTTAAAATGTACAAACTTTAAAAGAATAATATATTAATAATTTCAAAACCAGAAAAATCGCCCGCCGACCGACTTGTCAAAGATAATAACTCTCGATACAATGATTTAGAGTTCTGTTTGCGTGTCTCATATATAATATAGCGCAATTGTAGATATACGCAATTGTAGATATACTCACAAGGTAAACAAATTTGATTCAAAGTTTTGCGCTTCAACAAAAGACAACGTGTTGCGCCCTTGTTCACATGCATTTTTTTTTTTTTGTAGTTGAGATGAATGAAATTCGGAACTCATGACAAAGAAAAAATAGCCCACCCAAATATAAATTCCTGGTTCCGTCGTTGATTTATCGTAAGTAATGTTGCCAAAACAAGGAACTACAACCACCAAATTACTAATCAGATCCAGGACCATCTTAGGAGTAGTTATTAGTACAACTTTTTTAACCTCGAAGAAAAAATTGGGCCGAACAAGTGTTGGCCAATACTATTACACGTGTGTTTTCCAATCGATGCTAAAGGCTTCCATTTTTCTTTCCTTTTTTTTAATAAGCTGATATTTTTTTTTTTGATAAGCTGATGTCAAAGGCATTTCACATTTCTTAAGCAAAAACGAGAATGATAATTACTCTTTTTCCGGCAAACCTCCCATGAGACAGGCTTTTATTAAAATTCAAAAAGGAAAAAAAAACAAAAAAGATGGGATAGTTGCCATTTACCAATCCCCCGTAAAAAAGATTCAAAATTTTAAAACCGTAGTAATTCTATTCAATCGGACCATATATTATTAGCAAAAAGCTAGGTGGAAACACCAAGTATCTACGCTAGAGGAAGCTCCGTTTTTTTTTTTTTTTTGATCCAAATAAGAGGGAAGTGGAGTGCCTCTGATGCGAAAAATAACTTGTGTTGGCAACATCAATTTTTTTGACTGGCAATGAACTAAGAAACCTTGATGTGTGTAATCACAACATCGTGGTTCACTTGAGTGAAATCAGAGATGGACCCATCCATCCCATAACACCCACTTATCTTTCCGAAACTTGACATGTGTTCCATCATCAATAATCCAGCCGAATTGATGTTTTACTGTGTCATTTTCGCCTACCTGGCCACAATGTCGATCTTTTATAATGGGTTATTGCCACTCCATGAGAAAAGAATCTTTCCTTCGTGAAAAGACATCGTTCACCATTCCCAAATGAGGAAGGAAACATTTTTCTCTATGGTCCAAATTTTTTATCTTAAAAATAATGGTGCGAATCGGATAAAAAATATAGACAAGGTAGTTGTAACATCCCATGTTTTTAGCATGGTGCATGCTCAAAGATGTGTCATGGTTTGTGATGGAGCTTCATCTCAAATTTATGTTGCGCGTTAAGAAGAACATTGACCAAGATCTAATATGGCGCCGATTTTGACACATTGCGAGGGTATATTGGCCAGGCCAATATCGCGCCAATGGTGCATTATGTTGGGAAAATGGGCCGAGGGCAAATGTTGCACCATAGATAGTGCATTATGTGAATTATATTGCTCAAGAGCCAATATCGCACCAAATAGTGCATTAGGTTAGCCGGAAAGATGACATGGAATTAAGTAGTGCTACCACAAAGACATTACGCAGTCATTGTCATATGACCAATATCGCAAAGACAATGGTACATCAAAGCTAAAGCAAAGTTGGCCGAGATAATGTATAGCCATCATGGATGTAAATATAAGAATTGGTCTATGGGTCAGAACAGAAACACAGTTATTATAGCCGAATATTCAGAAGTACATGGAAACGGCCATGAATAGTGAAGCAAGCGGGTGAAAGTTGGACTTGGTGAGTGCCAAACCGGTCCCCAGTTTAAGTTGTCGAAATTCCCTAAAGACATATAAAGGAGGGGTAGTTGGTCGAGGGTGCATGTTTTACTATGCACAAGTAAGATTCATATCTTAACCTAAGAGCATAAATGATGCATATCCCTCATATATTTATATGTGTAGCCTTGCCAATAGAGCATATGATGCAAAGGAATCACTATGCCATGTTGCGAACTAAGTTCTTCATTACCTTGATGCATTTTCGGTAGAATGACCTACACGGACTAGGCCATTATTATTGCTTGGTCATGGTCTTGCAACACGAGTTGACTTAATTTGTTTGTCCCTTCATGATGAATTACTGGGCCAACGCTTGACCGTTTAGAGTAGGGTATGGTACGTAAGAATCCGAAATAAGTTGCAGCATTGCCGGTCCAGCACTTTGTCGCCAGATCATCTAACTGCAAGATGATTGTGGCATATTGGCCTCTCTTATCATCTGACTCGACATTTCGATACAAGAGATGATTGTGTCCATACTTGATGAGACAAGTTGCATTTCATTCCTTGAATTGATCATACTTCTTATCAAGGCGTTCGACATAAGCATGGCCAAAAAAGTAAGCCATATTAGTAATCAAGTTATCGGATCGTCATAAGCCTAAGGAAAATACCGCATGAGCCTGATTAATGCACCCTTGGCATGAGCAATATCATTTCATGCTTTCATCAATGCCTAAGTGAAATCAGGAAGCTGTAAATAGGTTTAAAATGGCATGTGCGCACGTACTATGCCTACAAAGGACTCGAAAGAGTTAGCCTCTATGGCTTTAAACCCTTTGCAGAATAAGGGTAAGTTGGAACGTTGTAGAAGCTTAGTTAGCTGCATCATGCTTGCCAAGAATTCTTACAAAGGAAAATGGACGTGCATTTGCCCGGCATGAAGAAATAGTATTAAGGCCAAAAGTCGATAAGAGTGGTGCTTCGGAAGATGGCATGCGCGCCATAACGCTAAGTTACGCGTAATTTTCTCTCTGGTTTATCACATTAGTTTTTTTTTTTTTTTTTTTTTTTTTTGCGAAAAAAGCATAAGATATATACTAAAATAAAAATAAAAATGTACAAATAAAATTAAGGACGTGTTGATGGTGGTTTTTAGCTTAGGGATAAAATCGTAAAACCGTACATCTGACATGACGTCACTATGACCAATAGCGCATTTATTGAATCAATCACAGTATTTACATAAGAATTACCAGGTTACCTTTTTATTTATATATACATGTGTCATGTTCCACGACATAAGCCTTAGTATTAATTGACATCACCTCTCAGATACACCTAACCCTAATTCTCCCACCGTGCCAATGGAAAACCATGCCACCACGTCTACCGGCATCAAGGTATTCCAACCATGCCAGGTCGCACCACCGTGCCAATGGAAAACCATGCCATCCACGCCTCTGCGCCAAAGAATTCCAACCATGCCAGCCGCACCACCGTGTCAATGGGTAAACCATGCCACCACGCCTCTCGCGCCAAGGCATGCCAACCATGCCAGCCCGCACCACCATGCCAACCATGTCTCGCGCCAAAGCATGCCAACCATGCCACCGCACCACCGTGCCAATGGCAACCATGCCATCCACGTCTCGCGCCAAGGCATGCCAACCATGCCACCCGCAACACCGTGCCAATGGAAAACCATGCCAGCCACGCTCTCTACGCCAAGGCATTCCAACCATGCCAAATTTCGCACCACCGTGCCAATGGAAAACCATGCCAACCACGTCTCGCGCCAAGGCATGCTAACCATGCCGCCCACGTCTCGCGCTTAGGCATGCCAACCATGCCACCGCACCACCGTGCCAATGGCAAACCATGCCACCCACGCCTCTCGCGCTAAGGCATGCCAACTATGCCAACCGCACCACCGCTCCAATGGCAAACCATGTCAGCCACGTCTCGCGCCAAGGAATGTCAACCGTGTCACCGCACCACCGTGCCAGCCGCACCACTGCTCCAACCACGCCTCGCGCCAAGGCATGCCAACCATGCCGGTCGCACCACCGTGCCAGCCCACGCCTCGCGCCAAGGCATGCCAACCATGCCCGCCGCCTCCACCGTACCAATGGAAAACCATGCCAGCCTACTTCTTCACGCCAAAACGAAGGGTTACAATAATCAACGGCTACCATTCTCTTTGAGATACAGATCTCGACCATCCAAGTTCACCACCTAACGCACAACAACTTGCGGCCCAAGGCCAAACACCACGGTTTGCACCAAACCCTAGTTTTGGCCGCGCCTATACCATGCCAGCCTCTCCTTCAAGTTATTGGCTGCCAAAACGAAGGGTTGCAACGATCAACGGCCACCCTTCCATCTAAGATGCAGATCTTTTCCGTCCAAAGTAACCAGCTGACGCACGACAACTTGCGGCCCAAATAAAAAACACACTAGTTTGCACCTAAACCCTAATTTGGCCGCGCCTACTCTTTGACAAGGCCATGAATCAACGCTGGCTGCTAAAACGAAGGGTTGCAATAATCAACGGCCACCCTTCCATCTAAGATGCAGATCTTAGCCGTCCAAAGTCACTAGGCGACGATGGAAACTTGCGCCCAAAGCCAAAACACACGGTTTGCACCTAAACCCTAATTTGGCCGCGCCTACTCTTTGACAAGGCCATGACTCAACGCGGATGCTAAAACGAAGGGTTGCAATAATCAACGGATACCCTTACATCCGAGATGCGATCTCACCGTCCAAGTTCGCCACCCAATTTTGGCCGCGCCAAACTATGCCAAAGCTTGCTGGTCCCCTACTTTCATCGACCAATCAGGTTGCTCCAAACCTTCCACTTCCCAAAAAGAGGCTAGCTTCCCAAAACACGCTAGCTTCCCAAAACATGCTAGCTTCCCAAAACGCGCTAGCTTCCCAAACCGCGCCAACATGCCGTACGCGCATACCAAAAAGCCATTCCATCCATGCCGCTATGACAGAGGCGCTGGCTATGCCACCTCCTGCCCGCAACACCCCTCTTGAATTCTTCCTGAGTTTTAATGTTGGGATGTTTTCACCTCCCGAACGAGCTCAAAACCTAAATATCCTCACAATGGGAGATAAGAAATTCTTTTCCGGTCGAATGGAGGGGCGGACCATCAAAATCCTAGTCCGTAAGAGAATTCTACATCGATTCTAGTAAAGGGCGCTAATTAGGGTTTCAGCATGCCAAACCCTAATTTAGACAAAGTTGCCGTGCTACAAACTAAGGTAGCCACGATCAACGGCTGCCCTTTCTCCCGATATGCAAATCTCGCCTGTCCAAGTTCGCCACCCAACGCGTAGCAACTTCTTCGCCCAATGCCAAAACTACACGGCTTGTACCAAACCCTAAATTTTGGTCGCACCTAAAACATACACGAGCATGCCAAAACCAGACCGGTCATGCCGCTGGCTGCCAAATGAAGGGTTGCAATAATCAACGGCTTCCCTTCCATCTCAGCCACACAAGTTCGCCACCTAACGCATGACAACTTTCGGCCAAAGCCAAACATCACGGTTTGTACTAAACCCTAATTTTGGCCGCGCCTAACCCATGCCAAAGCCATGCACGACATCGGCTGCCAAAACGAAGGGTTACAACAATCAACGGCTACCCTTCCTCTCAAGATGCAAAATCTCGACCGTCGAGGGTCACCACCGAGCCGGAAAGTCTCCCAAGCTCAACTTTCCAAGCAACAACAACATGCTACACGTTTCCACGAAAACACTCGAGACATCAACACATGTCACAAACTGGGGATGCTCATTAGGGTATTGGTTTGGCGGTTTACAAATGCGCGGCACACTACGCCCGACTTACAAGAAAGTGTCATAAGAATGAGCTCGGCTAGTAAATACAAGGAGTAATGGTGAAACGCTTCTTTCATTATGGAACATCAATTCCAAAAGCGTTACCCGTTACCACCTCCTTCCACTTTACTCACTGCTCCCATTTCTTACGAGACCGTGAGTACGTTTTGTTACAACTTGTATAAATAGGTCTTACCTATTTCCACCAAACGACGGGTTTTTGGGTCGTGAGCATACAACACTCGTAAACCACTTGCTAGCTTTCCCATATGTTAACTTTCACTTTCTCGATACAAGTCAAACAACTACTCTTCCGTAATCAACTATTCTCGTCTCAAAACTTTCGCTTCCTCCCTAAAACCAACCCTTCTCCTTCATTTTGTGACCGAAGCAAGTCTCGAATGGTCGTTTCTTGGTTTAGGCCGGATTTGTACAGATTGATCTCTCGAATCTAAAGTACTCCTTGAAGTACATTGTTTAGGGTTGGACTCGATTTCGCCACCCACTCACGCGAAATTACCGAAATTAGAGAAATCATTTTCACCCTCAAACAATTGGCGACTCACAGGGGGAGGATTGATCTTTCTGTTAAATATCAATTTCCAGCTTTCAATCTCATCTTTCAATCCCAACTTCAACATGGTGGAACCCGATCCTCGGATCATCTCGCAGCCACGAGAACACTAATACGAATTGCCTTGGTGTTAACGCTCCCTTCCAAATGCATCACTATGCCATCTACCGAGCTCAACATTACCGAAAGCACTCCTTCAGTGTTACACTACCGGTCCACCGGCCAGAGCCGCCGCGCCTCTAATGCTTCTACGCAACCCGCCAATTCCGCCACACCGAAGCCCTCCTCCGGGTGTTACACCACCGATCACCAGGGCTGAGCTGCCACTACCGCTCCTAATGCCTCGTCAAGCATGGCACCTCCGACCGCCACCAGGACTCCAGTTACCCCCAACAGGACGAGAAACCAGAGGAGCCAGAGGGAGCCGACCATATACCACCATCGCCGATTTGATGGAACGACAGGAGGTCCTTGCTCGAGCCCAAACGAACATGGTCTCAACTCAAAAAGAAGTACTCATCTTCTCAAGGCTCGACAGTAACGGCTACCACACAGAGTCACGCCTCTAGGGCCGATGGGAAACACCTCCAACACTCCCGGGCGCCGCACCTCGACGTAACGCATTGACGTGACGAATGGATCTATGCCTAACCCGCCGGGAGAAGCCTACTCGTCCAATTTTGTCACACGAGAGGATTTGTAACAACTTCTTCGAAATCGAGTCAAAAGCGATGAAATAGACATATATCAAAGATCAACCTCCTTCCCACCTGAGATATAAAGAATTCCTCTTCCAAGAGGGTACTCTTCTCCTCAATTCACTCCGTACGACGACACTAGAAATGCACGAGAGCATATCTCTCGATTCCTAGAGTCCCTAGGCGAACACGAATACAATCACGTTCTCCGTCTGAGGGAGTTTTCGAAATCGCTTACTGGAAGAGCATACACGTGGTACAACAACATCGCGCCAAACAACATCCCCAACTGGGGTGACATGGTTGCCGCGTTTTATAAGAAATTCTTCTTCATGTCCGAAAAAGTTACATTCTCGGACTTAGGGAGGATGTACCAACGAGATAATGAATATCCGAATGAGTTCGTCAAGAGATTCAGGGTTCAAGCACTAGACTTTCATGATCCAAACGTGACCGAGCAACAATTGGTGAATTCCTGCATCAACGGTATGGCTCCCATTTACCGCGCCTTGATAGAAAACCTACGTTTCCGGACATTCTCTGAACTCCACAAAGCTGCCAAGCGATTAGCCACGACAAAGACCAAAGATTATTAGAAAGGGCCGGACCAACTTAACCCAAGACATGCGCGAAACTCGTGGAAGTAGACGCCCCATCAAAAATCAGATTACACCGTCCTCCTCTATGAATGTGGTAGACGAGAGAGGAAAAAGGAAGGCCCCCGTTACAACCAAAGCAGCCTAAACACGAGGCGCCAACATGTCGAGCAAATCCGCCACGAAGAGCCGCCGCTAAAGCTCACATGCGTCACGAAGTCAAGGAAGTGTCTTGGATTTTCCATTTCCTATTGAGGAGGTAATCGAACTCCTAGAGGCGTGGGTTCAAGATGATGTTATCGTACTACCATCTCCTGTGCGCCCACCAACCGAAGCCGAGATGGCAAATCCCAAATATTGCCACTACCACGCATTTGTTCATCACCCAACCAAAGGATTGTAATAAATTAAAACTTATCTTTAAGGGAAAAGCGAGACAAGAGAACTTCACTGGGAACGAGGGAGTACATGGAGATCCACTCCGGCCCGGGTGCGGGTCTCCTGGGGACTCCGTGACGCGAGACTCGTACAATCCATGATGCAAAGATGTATGCGAAATTCTCTACTTTTTCAAGGCGCAACGCCAAGATATTTTCATGGCTCTCAATAGTATCGTGTCGGCATTTTACTTTTCCCTACCACGGAAACCGCGCAAAAACCCAAGCACTATCAGAAACTATACTTGAAAAGCACAACTGGGGACTGCTGACCATGGCCTACTTAAGAGGCATTGAATTCAGCAACACACTAATCGACGCGGCTTCGACTTCAACACCTTTACTTTCAAGACTCAAAGTTGAGGAGTTTTGAAGCAAGAAGCTACCCATCTCCCGGTCCGTGATCAAAAACTCGGAAGGGGAAGCCTTGAACGCGTATGGCTACGTTCACCTCGAGATCAA
Organism: Papaver armeniacum; assembly: GCA_023531295.1. Classification (NCBI taxonomy): domain Eukaryota; kingdom Viridiplantae; phylum Streptophyta; class Magnoliopsida; order Ranunculales; family Papaveraceae; genus Papaver; species Papaver armeniacum. The sequence continues at coordinate 115,622 of JAJJWW010003868.1, read as the reverse complement.
GATAGGAGGCACCATGACGCATGGCAAGTTTCGCATTGTCAAAGAACTAGGCTACGACATGATCTGGGGCCCTCGTGGGTATCCGACAACAAAGCAAAACCGAACGCCTCCTCCGCCGATGTCGACACCCAACAGAATATCCAACAAACCGTCCAACCCACAAACCGCTGCCAACAACTTATCGACGGAATTCGATCACCCGTGGAAAACCCGTTGGCACCGACTCATAGGATCCAAACACAAGTAAGTCTACGGTCGAACGATCTTCTCCATCACCACCATTCCTGCTCTTAGCCCGTCATGGGGACTCAAGTACTATTATTGGCGGCATGGGCGCTTATCAAAAGATGTGAATGGGGCGCTGGATATTCAAGTGCTTTGCCAAGGATCTCGAAACCGCAATCGAACTCGACGACCAAGATTCAAGCGGTTGCACAACGCCCGAACTCATTTCGGATTGGAGATATGGTAGTCAAAGCGACTTCGTTTCAAGTCTCAAAGGTAACTGAAGATAGTCACCCGGACTGATCTACCCAAATGCAAAGAAGATGAGCCGTATCTGGTGGCAGACGTCCTTATGGGTGGATATTGCAAGCTCATCAACACCGACAAGATGGAGGACTTGATAGTTCACTCGCGATGGCTCAAGCCTTTTCTCTTCCAGCACCTTTCTTTTAGTATTTCCTCAGCCATTTCCCTTTCCACTTGATACTTGTATTCCCGAGATGAATGCACCGCTTGCATTCTCCATTAGGTTTTCGTTTTTATTTAAAGCATACCTTTTCTTCCAAATGAGTCTTCCGAATCTCGAAAAAACGTACTAGAAGTACCTTATTCAATCGTTCAAGCTCGATGGGAATAATATACGAATATGGAAAGTCGAGCAACCTATTCAAATGGAAGATTTGGGTCTTTCGAACAAGAAGCTTTATTCAAGGATGTGAAACCACAAACAGATAATAATTGATTTAAACCCTAGCTTCGCCACAAGTAAAAACAATAATAACGAAAACTATTCATCAAAAGCAGATACACGAGTTCCCAACTCCTGGTTAGATCCCATTCAAACACTTTCCTAGCAATCTTTCGGGCGACAAAGGTTCCATCTCGAATGCCGCATCGGCAGTAGCGGTCTCAACGTCTCGCCTGGGAGCCTCAACGTTCCACCCGAAGCCGTCTCAAGAAGCAAAATCATCCGTCTCCTTCCCGACGTCCGCTTCAACAATTGGCGCAAAGATACGCCAAAGATGACTCCCGATGTCACCAATAATAGTTTCAGCGTCTACTCTGAAAGTTGTTTCGGTTTCATCGAATGCAGCGTCGCCTTCCTCAACAACCTTTCGAGGAGGTGTTTATGGGTAAAAATTGTTTCCGCCGATTTCGGTAAATTCGGAGGGGTGAGTGAGAAACCTGGTTTAAACCCTAAAAAATGTGTTGCACGTGAGAACTTTATAGATTCGAGAGATCAATCTGACAAGTCCGGCCTAAACCAAGAAATGTCCGTTCCGGACTTGCTTCGGTCACAAAGTGGAGGAGAAGGGTTGATTTGGGGAGGAAGCAAAGAAAGGTGTTGAGACCAGAATAATTATGGGAGAGTAGTGTCTCGACTTGTATCGTAAAGTGAAAGCTTCGAAGCTTGCAAGAGATGAAAGCTTTTTTGAAGAGCTTGCAAAGTTGCCTTTTCTCGAGAGTGTTGTGTTTTTCTCCGACCGAGACTTGTTTGTCCCAAGTGGAAATAGGTAAGACCTATTTATACAAGTCGAGATTGAAACGTACTGGACTCATGAAGGAAGAGAGTAAAGGGTGAAATAATGGGAGGAGGTGGTAACCGCATGGTGTTTATGGGTGAAAACGTTTTCACCATTATTTCCTCATTTATTTGACCGCTTTATTCCTATCCACGCTTTCTTAATGTGAGCGTAGTGTACGTGCATCTTGTGACCGCCAAACCAAGACCCTGGAAAGCATCCCCGGTTTTTGTTGATGTCTCGAGTGTTGGTTGCACCTGAGTGCAAGTGGCGCCGCTAGTGGCGCGTGTGGCATGTGCCAATGGCATGTGCGGAATGCCTTTGTTGTGGGTTGCACCTTGAGTGCAAGTGGCAATGCCGTAGTCGCTAGTGGCATGTGTGGCATGTGCCAATGGCATGTGCGAATGCCTTGGTGGTAGGTTGTACGTTGAGTGTAAGCGGCAATGCCGGCCGCTGGTGGCGTGTGTGGCATGTGCCAACGGCGTGTGCGGAATGCCTTGGTAGTAGGTTGCACGGTTTGCAAGTTAGGCTACCAGCATGGGTTTTGGCATGTGTCAATGGCACGTACGGCCAAGTTGGCCTAGGTTGCACGGCTTGCAAGTTAGGCTACCAGCGTGTGTGTTTGGCATTTGTCAATGGCACGCATGGCCATTAGGCCACGTCCTGGTAAGAAAAGCTACCAGCGATGCATGTTGGCATGTGCCAATGGCATGCTCGGCCATTAGGGCCACGTCCTGGTAAGAAAAGCTACCAGCGATGCGTGTTGGCATGTTCCAATGGCATGCTCGGCCATTAGGGCTATTGACCACTGTAAGAAAAGCTATCGGCCCGCGTGCGTGTCGATGTGCCAATGGCCCGCTTCAGCCATTAGGGCCACGACTTGGTAAGAAAAGCTACCAATGAGCGTGTTGGCATGTGCCAATGGCATGCTCGGCCATTAGGGCCACGACCTGGTAAGAAAAGCTACCAGCGATGCGTGTTGGCATGTTCCAATGGCATGCTTGGCCATTAGGGCCACGACTTTGTAAGAAAAGCTACCAGCCGATCGTGTTGGCATCCACAATGGCATGCTTTCGCCATTAGGGCCACGACTTGGTAAGAAAAGCTACCAGCGAGCGTGTTGGCATGTGCCAATGGCATGCTCTGGCCATTAGTGGCCACGGCTTGGTAAGAAAAGCTACCAAGGCATAGCTAGGGCCAAGGCAGAGTGCGTTCGGCATGGCGCTGCTTGCTAGCTTGGGTTAGGTGTGGATGGCATGATTTGCCATTGGCACGGAGGTGCGGCTAGCATGCTTTGGCGCGTTTGGTTTGACTATCATAGCTAGTGCCAAGGCAGAGTGCGTTTGACATGGCGCGGTTAGCTTGGGCTAGGTGTGGTCGGCATGATTTTCCATTGGCACGGAGAGGTGCGGCTAGCATGTTTGGCATGCTTTGGCGCGTTGGTGTGACTACCATAGCTAGGGCCAAGGCGGAGTGTGTTTGGCATGGCGCTAGCTTGAGCTTGGGATAGTGTGGTCGGCATGATTTGCCATTGGCACGGAGGTGCGGCTAGCATGGTTGGCATGCTTTGGCGCGTTTGGTGTGATTAGCATAGCTAGGGCCAAGGCGAGTGCGTTTGGCATGGCGCTGCTAGCTTGGTCTAGGTGTGGCTGGCATGATTTGCCATTGGAACGGGAGGTGCGGCTAGCATGGTTGGCATGCTTTGGCGCGTTTGGTGTGACTAGCATAGCTAGGGCCAAGGCAAGAGTGTGTTTGGCATGGCGCGGCTAGCTTGGGCTAGGTGTGGTCAGGCATGATTTGCCATTGGCACGGAGGTGCGGCTAGCATGGTTGACATGCTTCGGCGCGTTTGTGTGACTAGCATAGCTAGGGCCAAGGCAGAGTGCGTTTGGCATGGCGCGGCTAGCTTGGGCTAGGTGTGGTCAAGGATTTGCCATTGGCACTGGAGGTGAATTAGGGTTTTGTTCGTTGTAACCCTAATTTGAAAAATACCCCCTATTAATTACCGACTACATGCATCAATGTTCTAATAAATGTGTCACTGGTGACATTAGGTTATTCTAGGGTTTTAAGATTTTACCCTTTGTCTAAAAACCACCATCAACATTAAGTCCCCCGCTTAGCTCGGAACAGAGCTTTGTTGTGAGGTAAGCATAAGATGGTGACAAACTATCAGCAGTAAATCGTAAAGAAAATTGAGGAGGCTCGTCTGACCTTTTTATAAATAGGATTTGGAATCCTTGCCTCTGGCAGTTTTGCACAAATCGGGAGGTTGGCACGATTGGGGAGTCAACATCATTGAGAGACAGGAAGCTGGGCGGCATTGAGAAGTTGGCGCGAGTTGGGAAACTGAGCGTGCTAGTTGGTGGACCGGCGCAAGGTGGGGAAACGAGTGTGCTAGATGGCGCGACTTGGGCGGTCATTGGGAAGTTGGCGCAATTGGTGAGACCGGTGTGGCGGGCAGACTTGGGAGTTGTCGCAACCGGGAGACCGGTGCAACTTGGGCGACGTTGGGAAGTTGGGCGCCCTTGTGGGCCCGCATGATTTTTGGTAAAGGGAAATCCTTCCTTATTTGAATCTTAACGCCCATATATATAAAATCCCTTTCTCTCATCTTGCACTTGTTCTTTCATCTTTTCATACTAGCGGCAATAGTCCCAAAGAAAACCGGCTTCTGGGTATGTCTTCCAATACTTCTCTTGTTTCCCTTTTCATGTAGGTGCAAACCCTAAGAGTAGGCGTTTTTTTATAATCCTTTTGCGATGATATTGCGCATATGATTTCTTGGCGTGCTTCTTATAGAAAATATTGTATATATGCACCAAAGGAAATACGCATATATGATTCAACCCGTAGAAAAATGCTCCATATATAATTTTGAACCCGAATAAGGATACCATGGACGCATTCGAGCCGTAGAAAATACTCACGTATATAGTTTTGAACCCGAAGAAGGATACTGCAGACGCACTTGAGCCCGTATAAAATACTGCGTATATAATTTTGAACCCAAAAACAAGGATACCGCAGAGACGCACTTGAGCTAAGTATAAAATACTGCGTATATAATTTTGAACCTCAAGAAAATATCACGTGTGCGCTTTGAACCCGTAGAGAATACCGTATATTAACCCCGAAGAAGAATACTCAGTATATGTGCTTCATATGACTTCGAACCCATAGGAAATATTGCATATATGAATTTCGGACCTGAAGAAAATACTGCGCGTGCAGTTTCGCACCACCGTGCCAATGGCAAACCATGCCAGCCACGTATCTACGCCAAGGCATGCCAACCATGCCACCGCACCATCGTGCCAATGGCAAACCATGCCATTTACGTCTCGCGCTAAGGCATGCCAACCATGCCAGTAGCACCACCGTGCCAATGGCAAACCTTGCCCCACGTCTACGACAAGGCATGCCAACCATGCTAGCCGCACCACCGTGCCAATGGAAAACCGTGCGCCACGTCTCTGCGCCAAGGCATGCCAACCATGCCATTCGCACCACCATGCCAATGGCAAACGCGTGCCCCACGTCTCGCGCTAAGGCATGCCAACCATGCTAGTCGCACTACCGTGCCAATGGCAAACCCCGCCAGACAGTCTCGCGCCAAGGCATGCCAACCATGCCAGCCACGTCTCTGCGCCAAGGCATGCCAACCATGCCCGCCGCTCCACCGTACCAATGGAAAACCATGCTAGCTACTTCTCCACGCAAAAATGAAGGGTTGCACTAATCAACGACTACCCTTCTATTCGATATCGATATCGACCATCCAAGTTCGCCACCTAACACACCCGCAACTTGCGTCCCAAGGCCAAACACCACTAGTTTGGCCGCTTATACCATGCCGACCTCTCCTTCACGTCATTGGCTGCCAAAACGAAGGGTTGCAACGATCAACGGCCACCCTTCCATCTAAGATGCGATCTTAGCCATCCAAAGTCACCACACCATGGCAACTTGCGCCCAAAGCCAAAACACATGGTTTGCACATAAACCCCAATTTGGCCGCGCCTACTCTTTGACAAGGCCATGACTCAACGCCCCATTCGCTAAAACGAAGGGTTGTAATAATCAATCAGCCACCTTTCCATCTAAGATGCGGATCTTAGCCGTCCAAAGTCACCAACCGACGCATGGCAACTTGTGGCCCAAAGCCAAAACACACTAGTTTGCACCTAAACCCTAATTTGGTCGCGCTTACTCTTTGACAAGGCCATGAATCAACGTTGGTCGCTAAAACGAAGGGTTGCAATAATCAACTGATACTCTTCCATCCGAGATGCAGATCTCGCCCGTCAAGTTCGCCACCTAACGCATGGCAACTTCTAGACCAAGGCCAAACATCACGGTTTGTCCAAACCCTAATTTTGGCCGCGCCTAAACTATGTCAAAGCTTGTTGGTCCCCTACTTTCATTGACCAATCAGTTGCTCCAAACCCCGCCATGGTCTCAAAAGAGGCTAGCTTCCCAAACACACTAGCTTCCCAAAACATGCTAGCTTCCCAAGCCGACCAACGCCGACTGACTCCCTTCCAAGCCATCATCCTAAACTAAAACTTGAACTTGTCGTTGAATTCATTATGTGATTTTGGGTATAATTAAAATTTGAAACTTCCATAGCATGTCACCTTTTTAAGTACAAAATCTTGCTTATACGAATTTATGATCACGTAAAATAGTAATCAAAAGTTTTGACATAAGTTTGAAAACTTTTAAATATTAACTAGATAGCTAAGATGAAAAATCAGGTAGCCACTACGTTAGCAAACCAAACCAACGTGACTGCAACTTCTGCCTTCAATTTTTTTTTATTTTTTTTATGAACAACCAATATATTAAAAATCACGAGGGATATATTAAAGGTAACATAGAACTTTACTCAAGGTCCTACCAAGAGCTATCATTTTTGGAATGCCTAGCAATCTTATCCACTACAGAAACTTCGCTCAATATCTGAGAATTTCCAAGAATTATAATAAGAAAAGATAATGAGTTTTCAATCATTTAAACACCACTATTAAACCAGCTAACCTGATTAACGTTATTATTTGTTGAACTAATACCATTTGCTGCAGCGCTAATGAATCTAAACCTTATAGATTTATTCATACAAATCTTAATATGATTAGTAGGGTGCTCTCCAAATATTTCATAGAATGGCAAGAAAATTCCATAAATATAAACATTTGAAAGGCCTTCTTACCCAAAAAAATAATAATAAAATGTTATAAGTTTCATTGCAACATTTTGGACGATTTTTTCTATGTGGCATTGTTTTGGAAATTTTGTACCGTATAATTGTACTCCAATGAAATTTAAAAATGTCTTATATGGTTTACTCAGTCTCGATTGAAAATCAATCATAGTGTACAAGGCGAGAATGAGACTGTGGGGCTAGAGGTACACTTCGAACCTCGCTGATATAATTTTAACTAATGGAGATTAGCCCAGTGTGCCAAGGGTTGAACTCCCAAGTTATAGGCTATGGGTTCAATTCTCGCTGCTGATTGATCTGGAAAAAAATGAGAATGCGAAAGGATTTTTTTTTTTGTGAATGAATTAAAGATAAGGGAAACGAAAATGAAGATGAATTATCATATGGGACTGAGTTTTTTTCGAGATGTATGCCTTAAGCCATAAGGTATTTATTACTAAAAGAAGTATACATACATTTGTCGCGCGTGTTTACTACTAGCAGAATACAATCAAAAGATAAAATAAAAGGGACAAAAGTAAAGATGTCAGACCTTTTCCGTTGGAATGTATGTGAGAAAACAAGTCTTAATCCGCATAGGATAAACAACCATTTTTATAAAATCTAACCCATTGATGTGAGATTTACGTGGCAAAAAAAGTTAGACATCAACCTCTAGGTTTAGATATCCACTTAGAGGATGTCTTCCAATCTTAGTCACACTTTTATTAATAAAAATCATTGAAAACATAAATGAAATAATTCTAACCAATTGTATACCTACAAATAACTAAAAGAATGATAACAAACTTTATTTGTTGGAGATAAAACTTTTTTTCCCTAATATTTAGGATTTTATATCTAAAGGATGTCTTAAAACTGATATCACATATGAAATATCTACAATCACCGTTGAAGAAGCTATTAGGTGCTTTAGCAGAAAAATTTACCTAATAGGCTTTAGGTTTTCTTGTTGGCAATGTAAGATAACCTCAGTGAGTCAGTAAACAATCAAGTTTGTTGAAGTGTTCCCCAACCAGAATTACCTGAACAAATTTCATTATTTACACCGGGTAGAGAAGTTATGGTCAGGTGTAAAGGATAAAAGGAAACTCAAAATTTTCAACTCTAGCAACAACATTATCATTATATCTTCCAAGTTACATGAAAATGGTTGTACTTGTATGTGCAGAACTGCAAGAGCACTTGTTGGACAATTTGTATTTTAATGTTCGAAGGGTTCTCGACATGAACTACATGGACCATTTGGGACAATATGTCATATTGTAATTTTATGAATGTTAGCCAACACTATTACAGGTGGCGGCCTGTGATGTGTTTAGGTTCTAAACAATGGTTTTCAAAGTTGATGCCAAAGGCAATCGATAAGCAAAGATGCGAAGGGCATTTCTCTATAGTCCAAATTCCCAATCTCAAATTTATTATTGTTTTAATACATTTTTTTTGATAAAAATTTTTAAAATCTATTAAAACGGAATTTTAAAGACAGTCTTTTGAAATGAGCCGTATAATCCTTAATATTTGTGGATTGTTAATGACAATGGAGAGTTCACTCTCAAATCTCTGTATAACAAGAAAATACAAGATAAATACAAGGATGATGTTCCTAACACTTCCTTAAATAAAATACTTCTACCTCCATCCAAATGTTCATATGGAAATATGCGCATGGTATTCTACCCACCAACTACATTGATCCCATCTGCAACCGTGTAAAAGTGCAGAAGAAAACATTCCTGTACCATGATGTTCTGCCCCTATACTTCTTCTGCATGGTCTCAGTTATTTGGTGTGAACCATCACGTTATTGGAGGTTCTATTTTTATATACTGAATTGCCTCAACACCTGAATTATCCCATTGAACCCTTCAAAAGCTTGGTCTATGTCCATGTCATTATTTGCTGGTTCATTGGAAAAGTTATGTATGTGATTTCATTTTCAGTAAAATCATACCAACATAAAATATTACAGCCAAAAATATCAGACAACATCTTTGCTCTTTTGACATAGTCATGCATAACCAAAGTCATTTCCTTAATAATCTCAATTATCAAAGGAATGATTTGGGACACTTTAGAAAGGATTATCAAAACCATAAAGAAAAACCTGGCATAACCATTAGCATAAGTTCACTTTGTTAGTGCATAACTGTAAAAAAAAAAAAAAAAAAGACACGACGCATTATTACAGGGCTGATAAAGTTACCAAATCCACGTAAAATAAAACAATCTTTATCGGAAGATCTGTCAGATTGGTACCTCTCCCAGTATTTAGTACCCTATCAATCCTAATCCTGCTATAGTGCCATTGTTGGGCCATGGGCTGGAAATATCTCCTCCTCTTATATTTAACTCAAAAGTGTTCCTCCCTTCCACTTGCTTCGTTCTTCCTCTTTTCCTCCCAATTCCAAACCAATCTGGATATTTTTACTCTCCCCCCTTCTTCTTTTCCCTTGCGATGTTTCGATCAGGGGCGACTCTGAAAAGGCAGCTCATCAATGGAAAATCTTCTTCATCTTCATTATCAGCAGCAGCTAAGTATTTTCTGTTTACATTCCCAAATCAAAATGTTGTAATTTCAAAATCTAGGGTTAATTCCATCTTCTATTCCTTCTCTACTACAACTACGGATAATAATAAGCTTATATCTTCTTCTGATTCTTCATTTGTGGCTTCTTATCTGGTTAATTCATGTCGATTGTCACAAAATGAAGCTATTGCTTCTTCTAAACAAGTCAATTTTAAAACCAGTTCTAAGCCTGATTCAGTCTTAACATTACTTACAAGTTATGGATTTACTGAACCCCACGTTTCTAAACTGATCAATAAGCTCCCATCCATCCTCATATCAAAACCAGATAAAACCCTTAAACCCAAACTAGATTTCTTCAATTCAAAAGGGCTTTATGAGCTTGACCTTGCTAACTTCATCTTAAGCTGCCCAGGGTTACTGAAGCGAGGCTTAAAGAGAGAAATAGTTCCTTCCTTTGATATACTTAGGAGCATTGTTCAGTCTGATCAAAATGTAGTTACAGTTATTAAGCGAAGTTGTTGGATTCTGAGTGCATCCAGTGTTAAGAGAGTGATGGTCAATGTACAGCTTTTGAGAAATGAAGGTATCCTTCAAACTAATATTTCTCAGTATCTGATCCAACACCCGAGAGTTTATGCAGGAAATGTCAATAGATTTAAAGAGATTGTAGAAAAGGTTAAGGAAATGGGTTTTAATCATTTACAAACCACATTTCTTAAAGCTGTACATGGATTGGTATCAATCAGCGAAGCCACTTGGAGAAAAAAGATGAATGTTTACAAGAGATGGGGTTGGTCTGAAGATCACATTCGTACAGCATTTAGGAAAAATCCTAAGTGTATGGAGGTGTCCGAGAAGAAGATTATGGCGGTTATGAATTTTCTTGTGAATGAAATGGGCTATGAGTCTTTGAGTATTGCCGAATACCCATTAGTTATTAATTGTAGCTTGAAGGAGAGGATTATCCCAAGGTGTTCTGTTATCCGGATCTTAGTCTCCAAGAGGTCTGATCAAGGAAAAAATTGCTATAAGCACAATTTCAACAATGGTAGATAAGTCTTTTTGGAGAAATTTGTGATAAAGTATGAGCAAGAAGTTCCTGAACTGATGAAGACATTCCATGGTCAGTTAAGTTACCAACAGCTACTTCAGAACTGAATGATCTTTATGAGATGAATGCGCAGTACTGGTACGTAGATTATCTGAATTCACATATTTACTGTGTACATAGTCCCTTTTGGTTTATGCTTGTTTTGTTATTTACAAAGTAAAAATTGTGTCACCTCTTATGTATGAACAGCATGAAGAATATACGTCATCATGCTTTAGTTGTTTGAATCTTCATTGTTGCTATGTTTATCTACAATTGCTGCATAAGATTTATGAATTTTCAAGTGTGAAATTAAATGATGTATGCTTATAGGCATGGTATGCCTCGATAGAGAGAAAGGAAGCATATATGGGTTGTGTATTGTATCAACATGATAGGATAGAAAATGGGGTAAATGAGAGTTTTATGGAAAGATTTTGTTGTATGCTTTGTTTTCTTATTTTCTTCACTAATAGTCTACAGTCCAGTGATCTGTGACCAAAGGATGGTCTATTTCGTTTTGCTCAATAAGCTTTCATACTGCGACTAGCTATTAGCAATCAGTCACACTTCTACCTCCCGCAGCATCAACATAAGTATCGTTGCTGCTAGCAAAGCTGGTGTCCTCATGGACAGGCTGCTGTAAGAGCTGTTAAGGCAGTCAATGCACAGCTCTGGTTATCATATTGTCTGTTTTACTGTTCTAGTTTGTTTGAGTATCTTGAGTTAAACCTTTCCTAGTTTGATATCGAGAGTTAGTGTCAGATGGATGCTTGAAGTTTTGCTTAAATGTTATACCAATGCAAGTCTCGGATATAAGAACCTAAAAATATTCTTTGTTGTAAATCCTGGGAGTACTCATAGATCACAGAAAACCCCATTTAACAATGTCAATGGGAGTTTTGTTGAATCTAGAGGGTGTGGGATAGAGGTCTTCAAATAGTGAAATCCTGGATTCTGTATTTCTGTTGCGTTTTGAGCATGTGGGTCTTTTCTCATTTAGGAAGAGTAAGTTGGGTTTTTCCCACTTAGAAAGTTTTGTATTTTGGTGAAACTAGGGAGGAAAAAAATAAAGCGTGTCTCAGAAATGAAGCACTTCCAGCTCCCAGGTATCGAACTACACATGAAAATACCTTCCAGAGAGGGATTTTGTATGTTGGTTGGCAGCTACAGAAGCCCCACCCTCAGTTTTTGTATGAAGGCTAAGATAATGTACAAGTCTGTCCATCTGGTATGGTCGTACAGACCTAAAATATATAACCCACCACCAGATGTGGTCTCAGGAACACTCTGATCTTTTTCCAACTGCTTTGTTATGCAATTTGAATCCTATATTCTAATTGTTTACACATTTGAAGTGGCAATTCATTAGCCTATGAGTGGATTGGGATTGCCTATGAGTGGATTGGGATGTAACTTACAAATCTTTTAAGAACATCGTAGGGTAGTTTTTCTGCCTTCATATTCAGAGACTTGCATTGGTTTATATGTACGAACAGCATGCAGATAAGTAAAAATTGCATCACCTCTTATGTACAAACAGCATGAAGATTATATGTCATGGTGTAGTTGTTTGAATTTTCATTGCTGCCATGTTTATCCATAACTGCTGTATAGGATTCATGAATTTTAATTGTGAAACTAAAGGGTGTATACTTTGGGCAGGGTATGCCTCGATAGAGAAATGAAGCATATATTGGTTATGTATAGCTGTGGCAACATGGTGAATAGAAAATGGGATAAATGGATGCTTCACAAAGATTCGCTTTATGCTCCATTCTGATATTTGTTTCATTAACAGCCTACCTTCCAGCAACCACTGAATGGTCAGGAACTAGAACACCAGCGGCAGATGTTACCCAAGCATGGCTCGATGAGGATCCAGACATCTCTTCAGACTTAAGAAACTGCAGCATCTGAGCTGCAGCAAGATGAACATAGCATACAGGAGCAACTGAGCAAACATGACAATACAAATCACAACTTGGAAGAACTAAACACCAACTTTAAATATGATCTCCTACATTTCAGTTGACAATAAAATCATTATCTGACCATATTCATCAAAATTTGAGTTAGGCATTTCAGTAGAAATGCTTCAGGATGAAATTAAAATGGGCTTACCAACAGATATTGCCATAGTGCTTCTTTGGTGCCTGGCAACAAGTAAAGAATTTAAGTGTGTTATTACAACCATAAACGTTCATTCCCTCCCACAAGCAAGGAAAAGTAAGAAGTACTTGACTTGCACATAAAATAGTGAGTGCACTAGCTCCTGCAAGTTATTGGCTGAAAACCCAATTTCCTCTCGCAGTACATAATAATGAGTAGGACTCATTGTTCCCTGAAATTTTGAGAAAAGAATGCGCCCAAATCAGATGCTATAAAGATCTAGGAATGTTGAGAACAATGATGAACTACAAGGAGCTATGGGAAAACACATGGATAAATTATAAGTTTAAGGAACTTATATCATTCCAGTATGTGCACACAAGTAGAAATCGTTGTTGTGGTGGATGACATATCTGCGTGTCAATAACCGTACCTGCAAAACTGCAGCGAAATATGTTACAGGCTTACTTCATTTGAAATGGAATGAAGGAATGACCTTAGAGTGATTTAAAGATAATTCTAACCCGGTGGAACATTATCAGCAGATCTTTTCTAAGAAATCTTGGTCTGATGATTTTTCTGTGCAATAATCACTGTAAACTGTGGCTTCCACTTTGCATCGAGTCTTTGTAAGGATTCGCCAAGCCACACCACTTTCTAAAATCAAGTCAGGTCGTCCTAGTGCCGAGATTCCGATCATGAATTTTGCCCTTACACACCCCTTGTCAGTACGGATTCACGTGTGTTGCTTTACTCTCCAAACACTCATGAACCGATCCCTGGCCCCAAACCATAAGTGAGTAAGAGCTACAGATTGTGTCCGTGTCTTAATCCACGGTACACGGATACGGAATCCAATAACTCCAGACAAAGAAAAAAGGTACGTCTGATATTTTACCCTTAAAAAGATGCCACAAACACCATACTATCAAAATTATTTATTTGGTTATGATTATTCAACAACGCTAACTTATTTAAAAAATTGTTTTCCCATTATACTTTGGGCCTGAGCTCATGAGTTAGGACTGCTACACTCTCTTGGAAGTTGAATGGCAATTCGCCAATATAATTAAACTCGTAGAGAACTAGAGGTTTTGAACAATTTATGTGTTTTACTTCTATTTTATTTCAACTATATGTATAAATTGAGTGACCAAATCTTGGTTCAATTTTATTGTGGAAATACTCATTTAAAACAACTAACCTGGTTATGGCTACATCCAAATCACGAACCATGGTTAGGGCAACCTCTCTAACCTATGGATTCCTACAAGGTCTCGATCACAGGGCTCCCTACACCTAGAGATTATTGTTGGAGTAGACTACCGATTATGGTAGATTTCAAATTTCCTACAATTTTTAGAAAACTCATTTTGGGGCAACCTATAAATAGGAGGTTGGGTAACCGGCCCGATTATGGCTAAATCAAATCACGAACCACATGGTTATGGTCGGCTCGCATCAAAACCTAGGAATTTGGCCAATGCTCAATTTGGGGCTTCCAATAATCGGTAGGTTATAAGTAACCATTTCATTTGGGCTTAGCCTGGCTCTGTACACTCAAAACCTATGGATTTGGCAAGGATTCGATTTGGGGCTCCTTACAATCGGTAGGTTTTTAAGTTGTTAACTCTACCAGATTATGGTAGATTTTAAAATTCATCACATGAATGATTTTACAAAAACTCATTTTAGGGCAACCCATAATCGGATGGGTTGGTAATATATTTAACTCCCGATTATGGTCATCAAAACGCAAACCAAGTGGTTAAGGGCTGTGGTGCACTCAAAACCCATGAAATATGGCAAAGGTTGGATGCTGGGCTCGTTATACCTGTGGCTATATAATTATATACCCTACCGATTATGGTATATTTCAAAATTCATTCGTGAAGGATTTTAGAAAAAACTAAATTTGGGGCAACTTATAATGGTGAGTTTATGTAACCTATTAGGCTTCCGATTATGGCTACATCCATGACTCAAGCAAAGTGGTTATGGTTGGCTCCGCACCTCTCAAAACCAATGGAATTTGGCAAGGCTGAATATGAGGCTCCTTATAACTCGGTAGTCTTACAAGTTGGATAAGCTCACCATTATCAAAGGGATTATTGGTCAAGTATCTACATAACAATCAGTGAGGTATATTTTTAATTTAACCTACCGACTGCATGTTTACTACCGATTATGGTGTTGGCTACCGACATATAAGGGCATGGGCCATTTCGAAAAATCAAGATAAGGGTAGCTTAGATTTACGTTGGGTGACCTTTTTTGTCTTTTAGTGTCGCCCACTAATTCTTTCAGGTCGCCCCTAAAAGTGCCAGCTTAAAATACCTGGCCAAATTGGGATATACCCAGATTAATTGGGTATACCCAATAAGACAAAATATGATCATTTTGAAGTAAAAGAAGCCACCCCTTACTATATATTTTTCTAAATGGCTAATATGCCCTTGTTTAATTAACACTAAAAAATTTGATTAGCTTAATTAATTGAGTTTATAGTCGGCAAGGTCGATAAAAAATACCTTGCCGACTATAAGGTTTTTGACATACAAAGAGGTGTTACAAATGCATGATTAGTCGGCAAGGTATTAATTTCATAACCTGCCGACTAAACTATAGTCGGCAAGGTATAAGAATGAATATCGTGTAGGAATAAAATATAGTCGGCGGGGTATAAGGTTGAATACCGTGCCGACCCTGTAACTACTGATTTCAGAGATGAAAAGTCGGCACGGTATTCAACCTTATACCCTGCCGACTATATTGTAGTCGACAAGGTCGACAAAAAAAACCTTGCCGACTTTTGATCCGTTTTGATTTTTCGTTTTTTTTTTTTTTTTTTTTTTTTTGATCTCATCATGTATAGTTAGAGTTCCATGTTTGATCTCATCATGGGTTTGAGTTTAAACATCACTTAGAGTCATCTTTTCGCCGGTAGAATCAACCATTTTTTGGAAAGTCAATGTTGAAGATTTTCGTTTGATGGAAGAAATGAAGTGGAAGAGCAGAGAGATTAGGGAAGATTAAGAGTTTTTTAGTTTTTAATTTTAGGGTTTAATTTTAAGTTAATTAGTTCAAGGGTATTGAAATAAAATCACCTTATTTTGTCTTATTGGGTATACCCTAATTAATCTGGTTATACCCCAATCAAGCCAGGTTAAAATAGTGTCACCGAAACAATAATTGTTTGAATGCTTTTTTTTTTTTTTTTTTTTTCTAAGAAGTTTCCTTTATTTTATTAAACAATAACTTCTCTGGGATATGGGGTCCCTATTGAGTCATTCATTACAATTACATTGAGGAAATCAGGGCAGGTGGGTTCCCAAATGTTTGTCGATATACTGTTGGTGCCGCCATTTCCGTTTTGTAGTTGTTTCTTTGACGCAAAGTCTGGGAGTCCATCCGTTGCCCGGTTACCTTCCCTATATGTGTGAGTAATCACATATCTTCGTGATTTTGCAAATGGTCTCGTATTTCTGCAAAGATAGTCTGAATGATCCATGGAGCCTCTGAATGTTCCCACACAATTAGAGTCAACAAAGCTGTCGAGTCTGTTTCGAAGTGTATGTTGTGCCACTCTTTGGTAACTGCCATCCTGGCTGCTAAGAGGAAAGCCCGTGTCTCTGCCACAAGAGCCGTTGTTTTTCCAATTGGTGCTACCATACCCATGATAACTGAGCCTTGTGTATCTCTACATATCCATCCAGCTCCTGCTGCCTCTGGTGCACCTTGTATGTCAGTCTTACTTGCTCCATCCGTATTGATTTTCAGCCAGTCTGTTGGTGGTGTGTTCCATTTTACCCATATGGTTGCAGTGTTTCTTCTTTATTGTTGTCCTGCTACAGGTTGTGTGAATATGTTGTGTTTTGTAGCCCATTCGTATTCTCGACTCAGCAGCACTGATATATGGAACGTTTTTTGCGGTGTTTGGATCATGTTGTTGTACACCTTAGCATTTCTCTCCAGCCAAATATTCCATATCATGAAACAACACAATGTGACCTCCTTTTTGTGTGCATGCATTTTCTGGAAGTCTTCGAAATTTATCGGTGGTTGTAGTTTTGGGGTTGATGTTGTTCCTCCTCCTTTTTTGTTAGCATCAAGCCCTCCTGTGTTGTTGTTGTAGGCAGATGATAGTTGGTAGTGGGTGTGGTGGTAGTACAATGCCATTGTATGCATTGTGTTGTGGTGCATTACTGTTGGCATGTCTACATAAAAGTTCCCATGCCTCTTTGGCCATGGGGCGTTCAAAAAGGCAATGTTGGACTGTCTCCGTTATAGGTTGCAAATAGGACATATATTGGTGTTGAGTATGTGCCTATAGTGAAGAGCTTTAAACGTAGGTAATCCATCATGACTGACTTTCCAGAGGAAAAGTCTGAGTTTTTGGGGGCAGTCGGCTTTCCAAATGGTTTTGTACCGTTTTTCCGTGTGGTTGGTGCTAGCATGTTGAGGTTGGTTGGTTGATGATGGTTGTGCTTGTAAAAGAACATCATATCCACTCTTTACCGTGTACTGTCCCTTTTTGGCATGGGGCCAAATTGGTTTATCGGGTGTAGGGGAATTTGGAATATGCATGGCTATGATTGTATTACTGATGTCTCTTGGGAATATCTGATCCAACAAAATGGTGTTCCAATTAAAAGAGTGTGGCACAATTAATGTACTAACCAAATTGTTGCTAGTGTGTCCCAAAGATGGCCGATTTGCATGCATGGGAATCCAGTTCTCATTTATTGTAGTTGACTTTCCATCTCTGATCTGTATTGCATAATTTGCCTGCACAAAAGGAGCAATTTTTTTTAGGTTTTTCCAAGCGGGGCTTGCTGCATTTTGTGGTGCTGGGATTCTTCTCAAGATCGATTAGTGTGACATGTATTTGGATCTTTACATGTTGTTGCAGATTGTATCTGGTTTAGCATGTATCTACCAAATCCTTTTTCCAAGCTGCGCAAAATTATGTTTCCTGGCGTTCCTTATTCCCAATCCTCCTTGTTTTATTGGTAGATTGAGTTTCTCTTTACTAATCGTATGCAATTTCTTTGTTGCTTTGTCATGTCCCCAAAAGAAGTTTCTTGCAATCTTGTCTATTTTGTGGTGGACATGGGCTGGCAACAATTGAGTTTGCATAATGTGGTTAGCCGTTGGTAGGAGACTTGAATTTATGAGTAACCATCTACCTGCCTGGTTGAGACACTTCGCCATCCAACCTTTAGCCTTTCTCTCCAGTCTTTGAAGTAATTGTGCAAAAATTGGTGAAGAGTTTCTTCCTTGCTTGAATTCCACACCTAAATATTTAGGTGGATTGAGAGTTGTTGGTATGTTAAAAACTGTTGAAAGCCACTCCTTGGTACTTTGAGTTGTATTTGGATAGTGTATGATGACTGACTGTGTGATTGATTGCTTGTCCTACCGAGGTAGAATAATTGTGCAAGACTTTGTTAAGGTTATCACAAGTCTTCCGATCCATTAGTACAAGTAATGAGTAAGTCATCTGCATACATAAGATGAAGTATCGGAGGAGTTTTTGTTGATATATTCAGTCCTTTCAACTTGCTTTATTTTCCAGGATTGCCAGATTGGTGGATAAAATTTCAGCACATAGAATGAAGATGTATGGGGACAATGGGTTTCCCTTCCTAAGTCCCCTTGTTGGTTTAATGTGCCCCTGTGGAGAACCATTGATGTTGATAGAGTATGTCACTGAGGTTATGCATAACATTACATAATCCACAAACTTAGCCGGAATCCCAAAGAAATTAAGGTTTGTTTTCACAAATCCCCAATCTAGACAATCATATGCCTTCTTGATATCTAGTTTCATAGCTATCTTTGGGTTTTTGTTGGTCAGGGGTGGAACGGATGTGGTGGAAAATCTCGAGTGGCAATGGCTATGTTATCATGGATTGCTCTGTTTGGGACAAATGCACTCTGGTAAGGACTGATCATGAATTGAAGTATTGGTCTTAATCTATCCACAAGCAGCTTGGATATAATTTTGTATACCACATTACAAAGACCAATGGGCCTGAACTCATTTGTTGTGTTTGGGTTATCTGATTTTGGTATGGGTGTTATGTTGGTGTGGTTGAAAGGTGAAGCTAGTTCCACATTCTCAAAGAAATTGGTCACTAGGCCTATGATTTATGGGTTTGTGGTATCCCAAAAAGTTTTGAAGAACTTACTTGTGTATCCATCCGTGCCCGGGGCTTTTTCTGATCCAATACTTAGCAGAGCTTTTTGGATTTCCTCAATGGTTGGTGGTTTCATCAACTGGTTTCCATGATATTGTGATATTCTAGGTGTCACATTGGAAAATAATTGCATGTCCATCATTGTTGCTTCTACAATGTACTGATGTTCATAATGTTGATCCATCATTGCAATAATTTGCCTTTGGTTGTACACCCATCTGTGATTTGCATCCTGTAGTTGGTGAATGAGGTTGATTCTGTTGTTGATATTTGTTTTTGTTTGAAAGAATCTAATGTTTAGGTTTCCATTCTGCAACCATTCAACTCGCGATCTCTGTTTCCAATATTCATCATGGTAGTGAAGAAGCATTAAGTCTTGAGTTCTAGTCTCCCTTTCATGTTGTAGCCAGAAAATCAATTCATTGCCAGTTGTAGTTGCACACTTTGATTGTGCCAGTTGGATTTGAAATTCCGCTTCCTTTAGCAATTCGTGCAGGTTGCTTAAGTTTGCTTGTGTCATTGTTGTAATGCAACGACTATTTCTTTCATCCTAAGTAAAAGATTTTGTCCCACATCTTCTAAAGCATCATGAATGAATTGTTGTTGCCATGCTGCAGTAACAATATCTTTCATTTGGGGATGTAGAAACCACAGGTGTTCAATACGGAAGTTTTTGGTGTGCCTTTTTGCCATTGCTTTTTCATGTAGCAGAAGTGGTGCTTGGTCGGAACCGATTCTTGGTAAATGTCTGAGTAATACTTGTGGGTGATTATCCATCCATTGTTGGGTTGTTAGACCTCTGTCTAGTCTCTCCATGATAAAGTTTCCATCAATTTGGTTGTTGGTCCAAGTGAATGCATCTCCCTGAAAGCCTAAATCAATAAGGCCATGAGTATTGATGAAATTGTTAACAATTTGAACCTGACTAATGTTGTTCAATGATTTCATTGAAATCACCCATAAGCAGCCAAGGAACCGTTGGTGGAGCGACAATGTTTTCAAAGTTTTGCCATAAAGCCAATATTGGAGTTGGTTGGGGAGGTCCATAGACGCCAGTAAACATCCATGGTGGTGTAAGTTGATGTTGAGCAGGTGTGATGTAGGCATGAATAACATTATGAGTTGCGATTAAAACCGAGACATTAAGATGGGATGTCCACATCAAGCAGAGGACACCTTTATGTCCCTCACAAAGTACAGTGAAAGATCCAAAAAAACCTAAAGAAGTTCCCAAAAAAGACATATGCGAAACAGTCGCTAAAGTTTCAAACAAGAAAATTAAAGAATGTCTAAATTTACGTGTGTAGTCACGTAATTTAGATATTGTCAAGGCATTGTGGATTCCTTGACAGTTCCAGGCTATGTAACTCATTGCCTTTGTGGGTGTTGGTTCAAGCCAACACCTCGCGCGAGTTTTTGTTCAGCTTCTGTGATAGTCCTTGCATCTAAGGATAATCTCCAAGCTGGTCTGACTGAAGACGAAGGATTGTTGTTTCCTTTTGAAATGTTTTCCTCCATAGTTGTTTGATTCTTATGATTTGTGGTGGTCTTTGCATCATTGACATTCTGTGGCTGCTGAAAAATGCCTCTAGCACTCTGCGGTTTCCTACTTCTCAAAGTTGGTATTTCAAACATTGGTGCTCTGGTTCTTGCTACCTGTTGTATCTCCAACTGTGCTATGGAGGCATACTTGCGGGATTTTGCTGGTGGTGGTTGAGCCGCGAAATCCGGAGTATTAGGAATCATCATGTGCGCTGGTAGCCTTGTAGGTGTTCTGGTAGTCCTTATTTTATAGGTTCTCACTGGGCTCGGAATTTCCTGGTGTTTCTTTGGTGCAGCAGAAGTGGTCACCGTAACCTCGGGCTTGCCATTGATCATATGTACTAGCAGGTTCACTTGCATATCCCTGTTTTGTAATTCATTCAAAAGCACTTTAGTATACTCAGGAGTGAAAAATGTCAACATTCTATTGATACCGGGTTTTATTTTGGGTTACGGTGAAGCTTTCGGATTCGGGTGCTGTTGTTGATCCATAGAACCAGATTCAGTTGGTTGGATTTCCTCAGGGTGGGGCTTTTCTTTTCCTTTGTTCTTGGGCTTCTCTTGGGCTTGGGTATGCACTTGGTGCTGTGGGTTCTTCACTTGAGCAGTAAGTCCATTTGATGTCTGAGGTGGCATTGATGATGTGGGAGTAAGTGGGTCATGCTCATCAGATATTTTCCCGACATTCATTATCATTGCAGTTAATTTTTCAGTTGTTTTTGCATGGGCACGTTCTTTATTGCATTCTTCCGGCGGCTGAGATGTCTGGCTTGTTGCAGTTGCTTTGTCAGATTTCTTGTTTGGGTTTACCGGGTTCCATGCAAGACCATGCCTAGTCATTTCTTTGGATAGCCGAGCTGGGAACGGTGGTGGGTTAACCGGTTCTGTAACCCTAACTTCATGAGTCTGCTATTTTTGCACTTCTTGGATCGTTTCTGTGTTATTCTTTTCTGGCTTGTTGTTTTGCAGCTTCTTTGAGCGACTTCTCTTTGATTCTCTGCATGTTCATCACGAGTTGATGAAGATTCACCTATGCCTGGGTGTGTAACACCGTATTCATGCAAGAAGTTTACTCTTGTCATTCTTGAAGTTGAAGTATCCATCTTTGCATTGAGTTTTCCATAAGGAAAATCTGGGAACTTCATGTTGTTCATCAGTTGGTTCATTCCTGTGCAGTCTTTGAATACGTGTCCTTGGAATCCACAGATAAAACATAGCACTGGGATATTTTCATATGCAAACTGAACCCATACTCCGTTACCCATACTTAGCATCATCCCTGGCATGAACGATTTGTGTAGATCCATCATTACATATGCTCTTGGTGGTGAACTCTCTAGGTCTATTTGTAGTAGGGTTGCACAAGACCCGCCCATCATAACCAAACCCGCCCGTACCCGCTAAACCCGTGGGGTTTTTAATCCGAACCCGCCCGTTGTGGGTGCGGGGTTGGTTATGAAAATAAAAACCTGCTGTCTATGGGTGCGAGGTTGGTTTTAGCTAATACCCGCCCAAACCCGCCCGAAAAACCCGCTAAATATACACCATTGATAAAACTAATAGGAAGTCCTTGATCCTTGAGGATGCTAGGAGGAGAGACTTGAAGATGATAGAAGAGACATGAGCCACTTACTGTTGGTCTGGGAAATTTTATTGTTTAAGTTTTAATTTGAACTTTAAAGTAGTCGTACTGTTTAAATTTTAAACTTGTTTTTATTGGAAGTACTAGTACTTGTTTAAGCTTAACAATGAAGACTTATGTAGTTATGTTTATGGTTTGTTTTCTTAAGTTATCAAGAACTTAAGTAAGTAGTTTATTTAAACTTTAAAACATGTGTGTGAATGATTATTGAATATAAATCGGGTTTAAACCCAAACCCGTCCAACCCGTAGCGGGCGGGTAACAAAACCCGCCCGCTGTTTGTGGGTGCGGGGTTGGTTATGAAAATAAAAACCCACAGTCTGTGGGTGCGAGGTTGGTTTTAGCTAATACCCTCCCAAACCCGCCCATGTGCAGCCCTAATTTTTAGCACCGTTCATGTGTCTGATATTTCAATGATATCTTTGTTTGCCTCTTCATCAGTGAATAATCTTGGTAGATTGAGAACTTAAAGACAAAAGGGTGAGAATTTAAAGCAACTGTGTGGGTATTGAATAAAAAAATTCCAATCTTCACAAAGGATTACGTGCGGTCCTGCTATCTAAGGTTGGTTTGCAAGGATAAATTCGTTATCTGTTTGGAATTTTAGAGACTATGAATTACCTGAAGGCTTGCATTAGTTTCAATATGGTGAATTTGTATGGGGAAGAGTCTGTTGCTCAACGCTCTCTTGACATGAAAAAAATTAACATACCCTCCAACAACTTTTACCGCTACACTGTGCTCGTTATGAGTTTGCATGAGGCTTTGCATTCTTTCGGTGAGTTAAAAAATACGTATATGTAGATCTTTATTATTTTGTAAAAAAGGTTGATTTGTTCTTGAAATATGGTTGGTGTTTTGATGAATTGATTTGTTGATTTCTTTCCTGATATGATGTGGGTGGGATTATTTATATGAAAATCTAGCGTTGGATTCTTCTGCTTTTTTGGTAAAGTTCTCGAGTTACTCGAGACGAAAGCAGATGAAAAGGAGAAGAAGGTCTGTTTAGAATCAGGAGAAAGTCTTATACTCTTTTTCTGATGGGTATCTTTTCGAGAGAATGAATCTTCTGGGATAGACACGCATGGTTTTTTTTTGCGAGAATCCAGGTTTCTTTTCGGATGTAGTTTTGTGAATAATTGGTTTTTGCATATTAGGTGTTGAGGTGGCAAAGCATGGATTGGTGGTGGAGGGAGGTGCCTGGTTTTCCATTGGTGTTCTCAGAGGTGCAGATGGGAATAAAAAATCTCAGAAATTCAGCCACTAACTAGTCTTGTAAGAATGACCTCCACTTGAGTTTCCCAATTCTTTTAGATTGTTGGACGAATTTAGGGATAAAAAAATCTACGATTGTGTGGATGGGGAAAAACGGTCCGCTGGTTTTTTAAGGAAATAAAGAGACGAGCGTGTCGAGACTCCTCGAACCGAGCAAACTGCTCAACCTCACAGAGATGCACTGCAAAGGGAGTGCTTAGATTCGAGAGATCAATCGGCAGGACTCACGGCCTAAACCAAGTCAATGGCCGTTCCGAGTCAATTAGACCGCAAAGAGGGAGATGGGTTGATCTGTAGGAGGGAAGCTGAGAATTATGTGGAATCAATGATGATCAAGGATTGTGGATGTGTTGAAGGTTTCTGCAATAATTGGAGAACTGTGGAGTTCGAATAAGTTCTGATAGATTGATGAATTCTTGAGAGTAGTTACTCGATAAATTTTGTATGGACCATTTTTGATAGCTAGTGATCATTCGTTGTCCTCAATCATGGATCCAGAGACTTATTTATATTGTCAGATTTGTGAACACCTTGATCCCTGTAAGTGTGACGGTTTCATGAGTGGAAGAGTGGGCAAGTGGAATATCGTGATAAAGTCAGTTCCATGTCGTGTGGATACTTGACGGATCGTGCACCCACTAACTTTGCTAACTCCTTCAACCGTTTAGACAACTTACGCAAATTTCTCGTCGTGGATGAAATCCACGTGCTGTAGGCCGCCATACCAAAACCCTAGTGGTTATCCCCCAATTTGACGTGATTGATGTCTCATGAATTGTGGAGTCTGCATGACAGACGTGTATTTAGTTTGTCATTTATTGACTGATTAGACAATGAGTCTAGGTTTTGTTGAATCCAGCATGTTTGACAAATGCTCGCCGATTCATGAATGTTAATGTTGCTTGTCGAGCAAATATTGTAAATTCGATGAGTTGTTGAATACTGATGAGTTACTGAATATATGTGGATTATTCGAGCAATGAGCAAGTCTTTGCTTGATTCGGAAAATACTTGATAAATTAATATTGATAGTTGGATCAATATTCGAGCAACTGAGCAAGTATTGCTAAATTCGACGAATTACTAAATATCGAGAATTTGATGAGCAATTGGGCAAGTATTGCTCAATTCGACAAAATAATGAATGTTGATGATTTGACGTACAATTGAGCAAGTATCGGTCAATTCGACAAAATTATCAATGTTGATAATTTGTAGTGCAATTGAGCAAGTATTTCTCAATTCGACAAATTATCGATAAATTACCAAATATTGATAGTTGGATCAATATTTGAGCAAGCTGAGCAAGTATTGCTCGATTAAATAAATTTTTATTGGTGGCGTGACCCAATAAAATATTAAAATATTAATAAGCTACCAAATATTATATGATTAATTCAGATGTTGGTAGTTGAATCCATCATAAATTCATTAGTGTTTGAATCGTGCTCAGAGTGATGATTCATGGAGAATTTATTCAAAACCCTAATTTCAGATCATAGTTGATGAATCGCTGAAAATAGGTCATGAGTGATAGAGGGACCCAGACCACATGGGATGATGGGGCGTCCATGTGGTGCACGGTGATCGAGTGAGCATGCACCATGGTTCTCAGTTTGAGGATTGGTGAAAGAATGATAATTAAATATTGGTTTCATCATTTACTGAAATATTGCTGGGATCAGCATTAGGTGATAAAACCTAGGTATGAAAGATGGGGACCGACCAAGAGAGCATGGGACCGACTCTTGGTGGTCATGTGACCATTGTTGTTCGTTTGAGCAATCCCGTGTTGGTTGGAGATAGTTTGGTCCCAATACGAGCAATTGAGGCAAATTAGGTCGGAAATTAAGAAAACGTGTGGGACCGGCTTTGTGCAAGCCCTAAGGATGACTCGGTCGGTCATGAAGGCATGCATGTGTTGCCGTGGTGCCCGTGTCTCCGTCTTGAGAGTTTCGGTATTTTCTGTTGTGCGTTCGAGCAATGTTGTGAATTTTCAAAAGAGTTTCATCTTGACTGAAATTCTTGATTTTTGTTGGAATGAGCATGTATGCTCAATAGATCAATATTTTGTAAATATTAAAATAAGTATATTTTAACATTTAAAATTGTCGTGAGAGGCTAGCCGTCGTGTGACCTGTTGGCTTTTGGTTTTTCTTGATTTGAGCAAAATTTGAGAAGTTATGACGAAATCATGATTTTTGCTCAAACCAAGGAGTTTCATGAATTCAGGAAAATAATAATTATAAAAGACTAGGGATTGCAAGGTGGGGACCGTCCACGGCTAGGGCATGGCCGGCCGGCTATGTTGCCCGGTCCCGCTCACCTTTCCCTATCTGATAATTTTGTTTTTCATGAATCCTTGAAGTTATGGAGAATCCTTGGAGTTATGGAGAATCCATGAGTTTTTGTTGAAACAAAGGAGTTTCATGAGATTAGAATAAAAATTATAAAAGCTAAGGATTGTGAGGTGTGGGACCGACCACGGCTCGGGCATGGCCTAGCTGGCTTGGTTGCCGGTCCCGCACACCTTTCCTTATTTGATAACATTATTCCATGAATCCATGAATCCATGAAGTTATGGAGGATTCATGAGTTTTTGCAAAAACAAGGAAAGTTGCTAAAACCAATGAGTTTTCATGAGTTCATGAAATAACAAAAAATAAGGAAAATAATGGAAGAGGCATGGACCGACCATGGCTAGAACATGGCCGTCCCATCTGCCCGTGGGCTCTCCTGGCACCTCTTATTATTTTATTAATATTTATTGTTTTCTCTGTTTTCATGCGTTGGATTCCTCATTGTTTCATATTTGTTTTTGGATGCTCTTTCGTGCATCCGGGTGCTTAGTCATGCATCATTATCGAATACACTTTCACCATTTTTGTGGGGCTTACTCAGTGATGATCCAGATGCCCGGTTATTGAGTATTTGTTACTAATTTATGAAATTCAGTGGAGAATAATTCATGAACCGAGTAATAAAAATGAATAGTTGTTTATTATTAATTCGGAGGATCACCAGGATTCGACTATGAATTGAGAATAATAAAGCAAGTATTACCATCCTATGGGATCGTGGATGCGACCATAAAATCGAATAATTAAATTATCTATCACCATTTCATGAGATCAAGCGTGGATTCGATCATGAAATCGAATAATGAGATAATGTAGTAGTTTATTGCCATTCTATGAGATCAAGTCGTGGATTCGATCATGGAATCGAGCAATTGTTATTGACATTCCATGGGATCGAATGCCATGGAATAGGAGCAATAATAGATTATTCGGGAATTCAGTGGTGAATGTCGCGGCAGGATTAATCTATTGCAGAAAAGATATTAGCCAGTTAAAGCGTCATATCTATTCTTAATGGTGTATAGTCAGGGAGTCACGTTGTTGTTTACGACATAAAGTCGTTAGTGCTCTCAATCTACGGAGAACCGCCTGAATCTATACACGGTCTCTCCTTATAGTCAGGGAATAATGATTGTCACCGACGTCCTGAAGGCGTCCGCTGCCCAACTATTCTTCTATGTGGAGGTGGGTCTCTCTCCTGCAGTCATGGAACAATGAGTGTCACCGACGTCTTGAAGGCGTTAAGCTTTCAATCTACGGAGAACGGCCCAAATACGTTATTCTGCATAGAGGTCATGACGAAATGCCAAGGATCGAATGCTCAGCTAGTGGAGGATTTTCGAAAACATATTCATCATGACTTCGTAAAATATGAATCGTTGCATGCCTGAAAGCCGTGTCAAAAACATGCCTCATGATTTTACGGTTTTAACCTTTATTGAAAATCCACCATCTACATTAAGTCCCATGCTTAGTGAGGAACAATCATGTTCGCGATGAAGCATTAAATGGTGATTTTCGATCGACGAGATCGATGGTCGAGCTCGGTCTACAAAGGTAGTTTCGAGAATCCTCGATTTACCCCAATGATGTCATGTACGAGCAAATGCACAGATGAGGACCCTAATAGCAAGATAGAGTGTCACCTCATATGCGCGGAGAGATAAGGCACTTCTGATTTGAGCGTTCAGAAGCCTAGTTATGGTCGGTGTAGGATGCATGGGCCCAAGTCCAAAAAAAGAAACCCATGTTTTATTAGGTTTTGGAAATAAATTTGATATAAAAGGGAAGAAGCCCTAAAATTCTTTTTGTGTTTTGATTGACCGACCACTCTTCTCCTCTCCATCACTTCACGAGAAGCGAAGAAAATTCGCCGGAACCGGCCACCGCCGCCCGTCCGCCAAATTCCCACGGTGAATGTGTAAGTCTGTCCGTTTTTTTTTTTTTTTTTTTTTTCTTTGTATGTTTCGTGATTGATGAATTGTTCACAAAACCAAAAATCCCATGGTTGCATGCATGCGTAGGATTTATGAAGGATTTTCAGAAAACGTATATATATGCCCGTTTGTTCGTTAGTTGAAGGAACGAGCAAAAATCCATAATATGGAAGAGATTCATAAACTTTGAATAAACATGGTCTAGTTGCAGTAGAAAAAGTTTTGTTTATTAGGTTTCATGAAAACCCAAGTTTGTTTTCGAAGCGTGAATTTTGCAAATACTTTTAAGAACGTAGGTTTGTTCGTAAAAGTAATAAATAATAATCCTTAGGGTTAAAGGAATTTTGAAAAGACCTGGAGTTCATGATGAAAATTTGTTTACGAACTTTCAAAATTTTGTTTGAAATATGTAGACTTTTACAAAAGTAGAAAGGACCCTTGTTTCGTAGATGAATGCTCGGCTGTGCAAAAAGTTTTTTTTTTATATATTTACGTGAGTCATTAACTCACGATTTTTTTAAAGGTACGTGAGTTCTTCACGTTTTATTAAATATAAATCAAGTTTTGATTTATGAAGAATTGTTGAAAGCAAACAATTTATGAGTTGATGAATTCGTAGTGTATGTATGAGTTTAGTGATTTTATAGTGTATGTACGTAAAAAATCAGTGAATATTCACATGGAAAGTTATGTGAATTATTCATAGTTTCTTGAGAAGTCGGTGTTGACTCTTGAATAATACGTTTTGCTTGGCTTTGCGGGTTTGAAAGAACGAACAAGTTTTGAGGTTTTACGATGTTATCACTGAGTTCGTGAAATCGTAAATAGGTAAGAGTTTAGGGTTACCATTTTTGTAGACGTTGATGTGAGCATCATAATGATTCTGTTACTTCAATTCCATTGTGTTGATGAAATTTGTGTATGAATGTCACAACAACTTTTCAAAGATAACCGATTCCCGCGCCTCAAGATGATGTTTGTAGAGAGAGAACTCCCGGAGAGGACGTTTTCTCTGAGACGCGTCTTCCGAGATGATGATTACGGAGAGGATTCTTCTAGAGATGATTCTGGAGAGGATTCTTCCTAGAAGAGGTTTCGCTGATGTATCTTCAAGAAATGATGATTCCCGACTTCTAGGAGAAAGGAGGATAAGACCAAGAACATTCCAAATGTTGATGACGAATTCTTTGTGTTTCAAAGACAAACCCGAAAGACATCCTTGGGTTACGCATTTCGGTTTCTCATAAATCCTAGAAGCACTTCTCAGAACAAGTTGGTAAGTCCTCAGGCGATAATTAGATTCTGTTTGAGTGGGAAGCACTATTTGGGTTCTCACGTGGAACTCAAACTTTCTCGAAAACCCCTGGCGCATTTCTCCGGATGGGCACGTCACATGCTGGGCTATAGCCATGTAAGAACTATGTCGGATCGTGCACAAGTGATAAGAGCTATTCAAGCGACTGGGGATTTAGTGATCAATCATGACATACCAGGTATGGTGTCTCTGCTTGCTCGTTGGTGCATTCCTACTCACATATTCATATGCAGATGGGGAGAATTCACTATCACTTTGGAAGATGTAGTCGCTCTGTTGCACCTTCCAATTATTAGAAACTTCCCTGAAGAGCCCTCAACTGAGGAGAATGCGATGTCTAGCATGTTGGAATCTAAAATGCACAAATTCAACAAGTCATCCAAAACTTGCTATGATGAGTGGTTGAGATGTTGGTGGCCAAGAGATGGAGTTCCTGAAGAACCTGCTGACAGTACTTTAACAATTGCTGCTTTTTTGTGCTTGTGGCTCTCTAGAGACATTGTTGAAGATAGTGGACATTTGATGAAGCCATTTGTAATTCCTTTCGCCATAAAGATGGCTAAAAGGTGAGAAGCTTCCCATTGGTAGTTTATTTTTGGGTTCGCTATTTTCCAATTTAGACTCCTTAGTTATGGACTCCAAAGGTTCTAATGGCTTCATAAAAATCGAAAATATGCAAATACCATGTTTCTCCAAGCTTTAATGTGGGAGCACCTTGAAAAATATGCTCCAACTCCTCGTAGGTCTTACAAGGACCCAATGTTGACGCTCGTCATGCCATCTTTGAGAAAAATAGTGCTAGGATTATGCGTTGGTCTACAAAGTCCCACGACCAAAGACATGCCTCATTTTTATACACTGAGTCTGAGTTCAAATTTCGTCCCCTCGGACGATGCTTCCTCATTTCTTCTCACAATTGGTCACTTTCAATGATACTAAAGAGATCATCACCTTGAAGTCTGCATCAAATATGAGTGATGGAGAGAAGTCTTTTTATCTTTGAGTTGCACTCCTGAAGTTACATAGTGTCGGTGATGCAAAGAGAATTTCGTGGAAGAATATAATATTGACGAAGTAGCTAGACAAATGGGTCTCGATCAGTGTATTCCGCAGTCATCGAATGAATAAACCATCACTTGAGTATTTGAAGGCTCATTTAGATAACACACATGTGGAAGGAGTGATTATGTGTCTTCTTTTACCGACCTGGGATATTTACGTAACTCCAGTGTTATGCAAATTTTGGAATCAACAACTCGAGCGCTTGTATAAGTTTGTGATGGATGTTAAATCTCCGACACGAGTGTTTCCTTCGCTAAAATACTCTTGGATCACCCACGGTTGAAACCTCTTTCTAGTGGTGATAAAAGAAAACATCTCCGTAATCTTCACAAGTAAATATTTTCTTGTGATTTTTGGTAAAAGCATAGTAATCGCACCTTTAATTGTTTAATTCATTGTAAGGTGGTCATGTTGTGAGACCTCGAATTCTTGTAGACTTATCTGAATGGCAAGACAACCCTCAGGGTGGAGAAAGCAGGAGCTGTGGTGAATTACGTAATGATAGCAAATAGTATGCAATCCCCGGCTATTTCTTTGTAAGTTGATAACACTTTCCTTATCGTTGCGATTTTCTTGTCCATGTAATTAGGATCCCAAAAGAATGTTGTTAATTGGTTTCGTAATTTTGCTCCATCGGTTATCGATGGTCTTCATCTTTCTTCAATACGAACAATTCAATCCGAAAGATCGATGGAGAGGTTGATGTGAGTATCCTTCCATGTAAGCGATTTCATTTCCTTGAATGAAATAATAATGATTATTGTTGTTGGATCCAGGAGGAGATTGTTGTGGAAATCTAACACGTTATGCTATTCATTCGTCTTTGAATAGTAGTGAAAGAGAATCATCAAGAATCGCGACCGAATGGAAATAATGGTGCTCTCAATGTTGATGCCGACCCTGTTAACCCTTCGAATGAGTTTGTAGGATCATAATATCGCAACGTACAAGGCTCATGAGATTAATGAATCCACGGCGTCGCGAGGAGTCGCAGGGAGCTAAAATAAACGACGCAATGAATAACGACAGACAAAACATAAAGAAGACGTGAGACACAGCGAGGTTAAGAATGTCGCGAGAGTGAATGTTTGTGCATCTCGCGACACTTCGCAGACATTCCCGAAAATAAAGGGGAGCTTAAAATCATTCATCCACTATGTATTACCCTATATAAAGGGCTAAATGAGTGCTGTAAGAGGGGAGATCTTTTTGGAATTGTTAGGCAAGTCAATAGGAGAGAGAAAGTTTAAGAGTGCTTTAATTTCTAAGTGTAATTCTATTATCCTGTGTAAACACTTCATGGATTCAATCAATAAATATTCTTGATCTTACTTCTTTCAATGGATTAATTACAAAATCGAGTAAGGGGTGTAGTGGGGATTTCCGCTACTACATACAGCGCTAGAAACAGGGACGATCATTTGTAAAGGAGAGAAAATTGCAATTAAAGTTGTTTGAATCAGAAAATGAGAAAGGAAAATCTTAAATTGAATGAAAAAGATATGGCATGCGCATAGACACCGTGTAATGATTAGTGAATTTCATGAAAATATCAGAGGAAGAATACACAAACGAGATTTTGAAGGAAAGAAGATTACAGATAGAGAAATAACATCACCTTTGAAGGATTGGGAAAAGCAAGAGATAACTTTTACGACTGAGGAAATATCCAAAGAAAACTTGGATCACGATCTCCACCGGTAATCGCAATAAACGCGTACAAGGAAAGAGAAAGAAACTAGAGAAACACAAAAAACATGGGTAGTGAAATGGAGTTTTAATTGATACGGGAGTCCTCATGAACATCATGTTTTATCACGCTTACAAAAAGATGGGATATAAAGACGAAGATATGATTTTCATATTACAATATTCAAGGTTTTGGTAAATCTATAACAAAAGTTAAAGGGGAGATAAAAATACATATTCACAGGGAAATCAAACACAAGTGACGCCGAGTGTAGTGGATATGGAATCGCCGTATAACATATTACTAGGAAGACCATGGGTACATGCAATAAAAGCCGTGGGCGCCGACGCTTCATCAATGTATCAAATTTCCTACACCAACCGGAGTCGGCGAGATCAAAGAGATGTCAAAGGAAGAACATACTATCAAAATGAAGTAAAGTGTTGCGAAGAACAAGTAAACAAGCGAAGGAGTATATCAAAGTATCGCAAAAAGCTAGCAAAAGTGGCTAAGAAAGAAGAAGAATTCAGAGTTTACATGATAAGAGCGAAGGAAGGAAAAGGCATACCTAGCGAGATCTCGAGAAGAAAATGATCTCGGCGAAAGAACCAAAAGGACCGACTCCTATGGGAGAACCGAAGGCCGATTACGGCCAAGCAGAACAAAACCAAAGAAGTGAATATTGGAACTAAGGAAAATCCCAAGATACTAAAGATTGGAACTAGCATGGAAGCAGATGAAGAGAAAAGAACTGCCATTCTGTCATGCGAGATTATAAAGACATCTTCGCGTGGGATATGGATGAAATGCCTGTATAGATCCGTCGATCTTTGTCACAAGTTAGAAATTGATAAAAATGTGAAGCCATTTAAACAAAGAATTAGAAAGATAGCAAATAAGATATCACTCTCGATAGAAGAAGAATCAGAGAAGATGTTGGATCAAATAGAATTATTAGTAGACAAGCAAAGTACCCCGAGTGGATAGCGAATATGGTTATAGTTCCAAAGAAGAACAAGGGAATAAGGATTTGCATTGATTTCACCGATCTAAATAAAGCTTGCCCTAAAGACAGCTTTCCCATTACGGACATCCCACAAACAGTCGAATCGTAGTAAGGAATGAAAGAAAGATCATCATTTTGACTGGATATAAAGGTTACAATCAAATTCCTCTCACCGAAGAAGACCAAGAGCACATCGCTTTCTCTCCAAGAGGATTATACTTGCTATACTAAAATGCCCTTTGGTTTGCGAAATGCCGGAGCAACGTATCAAAGGATGGTAGAAAAAGTATTCATGAGAATGGATACATAAAACACTAGAGGTATACGTAGATGACATGCTGGTAAAAAGTAAAAGGGCGAAAGATCACGTGCGAGACTTGAAAGAAATTTTTGAACAAATGAGGCGTTTCAACATCAAAGTCAATCCAGAAATGTACCTTTCGAGTTGCGTCGAGGAAGTTCTTGGGTTACATTATATCAAAGGAAGGAATACATGTTAATCCGAGAAAGTAAAAGCGATTCACGATATGTCGACACCTCGGCGACAAGAAAGGATGTTCAAAAGCCGAATGGGCTATTAGCATCATTAGGAAGATTCATCTCGCGGTCATCCGATAAGTGTAAACACTTTTTCAAGTTCAAAAAGGATCGAAATTTAAGTGGACTGGACCGAATGTGAAAAGGCTTTACAAGGGATCAAAGAGCACTTAATGGATATATCCATTATGCATAAGCGAGAACTGGAGAGGAATTATTAATATACCTCGCGACAACATCGCATGCCTTAAGTGCAGCTTTTATCGCGAATGGACGCAGGATAGAAAACCAATCTATTATATCAAGAAACTTTAATGTCATGCAGAAAGAAATTATTCAAGATTGAAAAACTAATCCTGGCGTTAGTCTATGCGTCGCTTAAACTTGGCATATATTTTCGTGCACATCTTGTTAAAGTGGTAACGAAGGTACCAATCGAGTCGATAATGAAAAATTCAAAAAGATCGGGAGAGTCGAAAGATGGAATGCTCAAATAAGCCATTATAAACTCAAATATGAAATATTATCTTCAACCAAGTCACGAGTTGTCGCAGATTTTACGCGAATTTCCTTTGGAGGAAGATGAAGCAAAAGGGATGAAATGATGGATGTAAAGAAGAGCATGGAGATCCAAAAGATTTGTTAATCGAGCGAGATCGGTGGAAATATTAGTGGATGGATCATCCAATGGAGAAGGTAAAGGAGTGGGAATTGTCATGGATTTGCTTTAAGGCAATAAGTTAGCTTTAGAGATTGGAATTTGAGTCTACCAATAATGAAACGGAGTATGAAGGTATAATACATGCTCTACGATTCGCAATAGAAATGAAATCGGAGAATGTGAGGATTACAAAGACTCGCAATTAGCAATTTGTCGATAACGTAGAAATATGCTACAAAATGATCCATCTCTACAAGTAAATACAGAAGCTTGTAGAAGTGTTGTCAAGACAGATACAAAAAATAAAATGGAGGCACATATCAAGGAGAGATAATAGACTCAGACGCTTTTGCCTTTATATCAAGTATGATGACACCCAATCTGCGAGGAATATCAAAATACGTGATCGCCATCAAGCGCCCATCAATTAATAAAGAGGAGGGACAAGAAGCGAGATATAATGATGGTGGTAGATGAAATGCAAGGTCGCGAGGAAGACTGGAGAGTGGAACTTCACGCGTACTTAATGAAAGGCGAGGTACCAAGAAATAGATTGAAGCACACAAGTTAAAAAAAGCCGGGCAACGAATTATGAATTACTTAGATGGCGTGCTTTATCGACGTTCTTTGAGGGACCCTCGCTAAGATGTCTATCAAGGAAAGAAGGAGAAACCATATTGAAGATGTCTTTGCATAGTGGAGATGCCTAAATCACAAATGGTGGGAGATCTCTCGGCATATAAGGCAAAAGACACAAGGATATTATTGGCCATATATGCATGAAGACGCGAGAGTAATATCCAGGCGCTGCGAAGATTGTCAAAGACATGGGAAGAAGATACATGCACCGGGAGCACAGTTAAATTCTTCAAGAAGTGTGTGGGCGTTTTGTAAAATGGGGTTTAGACATTGTGGGACCATTCTTACGGAACAGATGAGAAGATACTTAATCGTCAAGCAACACACTACTTCACAAAATGGTCGAGGTGAAAGCAGTCCAAAGACATTCGCGATAAGGATATTTTTACTTTCATATTTGAAAATATTATATGCAGATTTGGGATTCCCGCACAATTGGTATCCATAACTGGGAAAGCGCTTTGAAGGGCAAAATATGGAGTTGCTACTCAATGCATTTGGATAAGATGCTGGAAAATCAACTCCATTATATCCACAAGCTAATGGTCAAGCGGAGGCAACAAACAAAACAATTGCCGATATATTGAAGAAAAAGTTGGAAGGACACAATAGGGGATGGTGCGACAAGTACCCAATGCGGATGGGCCTATAATACAACTAAAGAGAAGCCACAGAATGTCCCCTTTTTGCTTAACTTACGGAGTGGAAGCAAGATTCCAACAGAGGTCGTGATTCGACAACCAAAAAAGAGGTCCGGGAGAAAAATCTTAGCGCAGCAACATTCTAATCAAGTTGGATGAATTGGAAGAAAAACGAGAAAAGGCCTTGCGACACATGGAGAATTATCAAGACCGGCTAGGGAATATAACAAGCGTGTCAAAATACGTGAGTTCCAACCAGAGACTTGGTGTTGAAGAAAACCCCAATATATCAACGAGAAAGTGGAGGCAAATTGGCGAGAAAATGGGATGGACCGTATATCATCAAAGAAGTAGTTGTACGAGGCATATAGATTGATGGATCCCGAAGGAAGAGATGTGGGACAAAAGTTGGATAGACCATGGAATAGGTTATATCTAAAGAAATATTACCCGTAAAAATGAGAGAGGAAAAAGGAATCAAGATGAAGTACTTCTTCGCAAGATATTTGCGACATTCAAGAAATGCGAGAAAATATGCGAAGATCTCGCGACGAAATAACAAAAAGTCATGAATGACTTAACAAACAACAAGAGATAACGAATGATTAAATGAATGAATTGGCGATATCTCATAGACAAAAATAAGAAAAAATGAAGAATGATTGAATAAAAGAATGAATGAATGGGACGAACCTTTATGGCGTACACCCTAGTTCGCGAATAACATTTCGTAAGAGGCAAATGTAAGACCTAAAGTACGTCATATAAGGGGGTATCTCTCGACATGGCTCGGGGGAAGGTTACACCGCTCCCCCGAAGCTCGAGTCATGGAAATTTGGGGCCCATGAAAGCCTATCCGGAAGAGGCACTTTGATTCCCAACTATATATAGGTTATACCGGTTGGGCGACGACCGGGATCTCTTTCAAGGAGTCGCATGCTCAAGGCGCGAGGTACACTGGGAGCCGCAGTGCCCGGATGGATGAACCTACCCTGGCCATTCTTGGCAAGTCTTGGCATATGTTGCACTCGCCCAAGAAAACTCCACTTAGGTGCAGTCTCGTAACCATAAACCCTATAGGTATAAAGGGATAAGAGGGCTAAAACAACCGGTTGTTGTTAAGACCGGATGGGAGGAGCTAGTCTTGTATGGCCGATGTTTCGCCTCCTTTGAAGGGGCAACATGGGAGATGATAAGGGCGACGCTCTCCATTAGGGTGTCAAAACAGGCACGCAAATGTCATAAGGCTATGTTTTCGCAAGAAAATCTAGGCTCGTCATATTTGTGCAATGATCCTGCGAAGGCAATAATACTAACGCGAGGGTAAGGCGAGATCAATGGGTCTTTACACGAAGGTGGCTGTACGTCCTGCGATTTGCCGGCCACGACTAACAATGTCATGGGGCTATGTGTTCGCAGGATATATAGGCCCTATCATATTGTCGCAACTAAAACATCCTGCAGGCAAAATACTTGGAAAATGATAAGGCAAGATCAATGGGTCTTTACATGCAAGTGTAAAGACGTCCCGCGATTTTGTCGCGATGAAAGGTGGCAGGGGAAGACCTCTAACTAGGAGGTCTAACTTGGAAGACCACACAAAATGATAAGGCAAGGTCAATGGGTCTCTCGCATGAAAATGTAAAGGCAGCTGCGACTTTGTCGCAGAGAGAAGAATTAAAATCAAATCCCTGATTGGGATGGATTTACTTAATAAAAGATTCAATGAGCGAACATGCTGCAAGGTGGTCTTAACTAAGAAGGAAGAAAGAAATATGGAAATTACTCAATCAAAAGAGTTAAGTCACTCAAACAACAAAGAATTCTAACAAATTACAAAGAGAATTTAACTCTCTACATGAGGATGGTCGAGACTTTTCTCATACCTTTATCGCCTTCACATCCGCCAATTATGGATTTTCTTCGTAAATTTTTTCTTCACCTTTGTTCTCGCCAATTGCCGGACTTTCATCGAAATTTTCTATTCTGATCTTCATCGACGACTTCCTTATCGTAGAGATCTTCGCCACTTTCATATTCATAATCACTATCCTCGAGCGTTGGGAACTTCATCATCACTTACTTCCAAAGGATTGACGTGAATAGATCAAGAGACTTGGACAAAGAAATATTATTCACAAGAACTTCCGCTTTAAGAGAGAATTGGCGAAGCAATGCCTTCGACGATTCTTACTATCAATGTCCTTACAATAAGACATATAATCAAATCTTCGCTCCGCACTGTCATGAGAACGAGCAAGATACGCTGAGAGTAGTCCGTTTTCCTTGCGAATTCTAGAATAATCAGACCTGAGGGTGGAGATAGTGGAGCGAAACTTTCTCTCGAGTCCGCATAACAAATACACAAGATCGGAGAAAATTCTTATCGAACATTATCGGCATCTTCGGGGTAATAAAACATTCATGGAATAAATACATAAATTAAGATAGTCAAATAATTTGACTACCTTCCTTTTGAGAAGTAAGATGTTGAATTAAAAGTCGCGAAATTATTCCCTGCCGCGGTCCATGACATCATCAAATGAATCTCCCACTAAGCCTTTCAATCGAGATCGCAAATTCTTTTCATTAGAAACAAGTATGGAGTTTTCTGCGCCGGAGTAGAGTTGGATTTTTCTAATTTGACACATTGTTCTTGGAATTGCTTCGCTTTACACTCAACGTTATTCTACCCTGAATAAGTTTATCTCTCTCGTGAATTTCTTCAAGTTGGCTTTTCAAAGTGATTAGCTTGTTTGTGTTCTTCACATAACTTTTGACAAGCATTATATGCTGCGAGTAGCTCGCCATCTTATTCAACAGAGAACGTTTCTCTTGAGAAAGAGTTCGATTCTCATCTCGATAAAGTTTCCAACTCCAAATTAGTTTTAGTCAAAGCATAAGAGAGGCGAGATAAGTCATTACTTAATGAGACTTGCTCTTACGATAAATCAAAATTATCTTTAGACAAGTTATTTATTTGATCACCGCATAGGTATGAAGATTATCTAAGAGATTATACTGCCCATCCAAGCATCTCTTTCAACTCGAACTTCTTCATTTGATAGACTCCGTTTGATATATCTCCATTATTCGTTTCGGTTTAATACTTTGAGGACGAGCAAGGTTTTGAGTTGTAAAAAAAAAAAAAAAAAAAAAAATGGGGGACGACAAGAGCATACCTTTTAATTCTTCATTCTTCTTGCGAAGATTATCACGATCTAGTGAGATACCGAGAAATTTTTGATTTTCAAGGTGGAGATTATTGCACTTCACAAACCCATAACTTGGAGATCATCCTTGCCTTATTAACCTCTTGAACTAAAGGTGCTTGCGAGATCCTCTCGTAACCAAGATGCTTACTTAAAATCTCGCAGACATTCGATTTGACATGATCATTAGAAGTCTTTTTGGCATCATTCACGAGATCAGAAAGGACCTTAAAGGCCACATCTATCCTCCAAATTCTCCATGATTAGAGGAATTTGTTCAAACAAAGAAGACGAGTCGCCCTTTGTCAAAGGGACCTCATGAGAAGAGGAGGTTTCAGGAGAGAAGTGATCGGAGAAATAAAAGCAGGGATATTGATAGCAGGAGAAGGTATAAGATCATTTGTAGTAGGACGATTATAAGGAACTTGGTCTATGAGGTTGAGGTATAGAAATATAAATCGTTGGTAGTATTACCGGGGAAGGGGGCACAAAATTATCTTGCGAAGATTTCGCTAGGAGATGAAGGTGTGAATGAAGGAAATGGAACGTCGGGAGTAACGAGGTTTGGAGTAGCGAGGCTTTTGGGAGCATGACCAGTAGTTTTATCATCCCGCGAATGACAAATTAAATAAGAAAAACAGAGGCAACAATGTATTGTTGATATAAAATAAATGTTTCTTGAATACCTTGTCACTTAAGTAGATTATCTTTTTGAAGCCATAGATTTTGCTCGCGAAGTGAGCTTTGGTTATGCGAGGATTCTTGTTGCATGTAGTGGATTTCGATGATGTAGCCCAAAGAAAGAAGAGGGTCCTTCACGATAAACTTATTTCCGGGTTGGTTTTTGCTAAACAACAATGGCGTGAAAGAAAACTACAAAAAGTTAATCATACCAAAGATGATTTCAACAAAGAAAGCTAATCTCAAATTTGATCAACCACAA
Organism: Papaver armeniacum; assembly: GCA_023531295.1. NCBI lineage: Eukaryota > Viridiplantae > Streptophyta > Magnoliopsida > Ranunculales > Papaveraceae > Papaver > Papaver armeniacum. The sequence continues at coordinate 76,248 of JAJJWW010003868.1, read as the reverse complement.
AATCAGCGATGTGGCAAAATTAACAAACACAGACGCCATGAGAGTAACAACTCGGTAGGGAATAGTTAAGGTGGTGAAGAAGACGATAAGAGACAACAATAAGCAAACACTTGCGTAACGATGAAGAAGAAGAACACTTGGCAGACGACGAAGAAGATGAAAAGGAAAAGGAAAATTTTCACAAGGGATGCTCCTATAAATAGATGAGAAAAATGTTATGACCGGATAACATTAAATGCACCTAAAAAAGAGGTAAATATAGACACGTGTAAGCGGTCACCGTAAATCCAAGGAAACTCGACTGGAAAGAACTTTAGTAAAATCCAAATATACAGTGTGTTTCTTGATAGGCGAGGAGAAATTGCGAAATTGATTATTTTCAGAATTCCCGAGACAAGAAATGGCACTTCGCATATATTACAAAGAAGCTTCTAACTACACAAAGAATAGGAGGCAAGTACGCACTTTTTGAGAAAAGTATTCTTTCAGCCGTTCCTTCACCAATTAAAACCAAGGAATATGACAACAATGAATTTTTCCTTCAAATCGCTCTTTCAAGCAATATTCAAGGAAAAAGAGGCAAGATGTAGGATCATAATATCGCAACGCATAAGGCTCGCGAGATTAATGAACAGCTGCGTCGCGAGGGAGTCGCGAGGAGCTAAAATAAACGCACGAAATGAATAATGCAGGCAAAACATAAAGAAGACGTGGAGACCAGCGAGGTTAAGAAGTGTCGCAGAGTGAATGTTTGTGCATCCGCGACACTTTGCGAGACATTCCAAAAATAAAGGGGAGCTTAGCTTTGTCATCCACTATGTATTACCCTATATAAAGGGCTAAATGAGTCCATAGAGGGAGATCTTTTTGGAATTGTTAGGCAAGTCAATAGGAGAGAGAAAGTTTAAGAGTGCTTTTAATTTCTAAGTGTAATTCTATTATCCCGTGTAAACACTTCATGGATTCAATCAATAAATATTCTTGATCTTACTTCTTTCAATGGATTAATTAAGCAAAATCGAGTAAGGGGTGTAGTGGATTTCCCTCACAAGAGTTGGAGACTCCTCAAGTAAGTATACACTTTTTATTATCTTAATATAAGTGTAGGATTGCTGATTTGTGAATGAATGAATGAATGATGAATGAGAATCCCGATGAATATGTGAGAAATTTGCCGAAATACGTCATCAAAAAAATTCATACCCCAGTTGTTTAGCAAAATGGAGAGAATCTTCATTCGACGTCAGATTTTCGCGATCTACCTATGTATCCTTAATCCCAAGAAATTTCAAGCTTTAGCATAGAAGCTTTTTAAGTTTTGAGCACTTTTAGGGTTGAAATCGATGAAAAACAAGAACCTCCGGAGACCTCCGAAAAATTTTCGGTGCAGAGGAGGTCCAATGTTTTGGACACAATGGTCGTGTGGTCAATCCGTCAAATATAATTTCACTTTCTCAATCAACTAAATATAAATATAGTACTTGATAAGAAAGAGTTCGTATCCACAGAGAGGCGTTTGTTGTTATAAACTTTCAGGTTTAAAGTAACCCAAGGTATGTTTGTTGTATTTAAGCAAATAAAAGTAATTAAACGCAAAGTAAGTAATTGAATTATCAATAAGGAGAAGATATTGGTCAAGGGATAGTATCATTCACAACATGTATTTTCATCAATGATTAGAATTGGTATTTAATCTCGTATTTATTAAAAGTCCTAGGATATCTTGATCGCAAGTATAACCCAATTCCCTGTTTTCATCACAACCACATTAAAAGATGCATATGAATTCTTCACGAAAGCAACCTAAAGTGTAAAAGCACAATTAAGTTTAACTCCCTAAAAGCATTAAGATTTATGGAATAAGACTCATCAATGCAAACTAATGTGTAAAAGCACTAAACGTTTTAACAAAAGTTATGATTCACTTGTGACTAATAGGATATATCACTATAAGCACTAATCACAATTATGCTACTTAGAATCGGGATGAACAACGCTTTCGTGTTGAAAACCCTAATATAGCTCTAGAGATGAACACAACCTGATTGATTCCACTCAACCTAACAAGTTTTCAAATCTTATAACACTATTAATTGTGAATCACAAACAATAATTACTGAGACAAAACTAATTCATTGAATCAAAAGCATGTTGAGAAATCAACTTTTATCCCATAACCAATAAGATGTTTAAGTTTACCTATAGCTATGGAGTTCATCATCATCAATATTCAATAATAAAACAAGGAAGAAGAAGAAGAACAAAACCAAACCTAGAAGCGTAAACAAAAGTGGCTCTCTAAAATTCCAAGGAAAAATATATCCTATAAGTTGTGAAGACCTTCCCTTTTATAGCTTTCTCCAACTTCTAAAATTAGGTCTAGTCTTTCAAAGTCCATTAGATGAGAATCCACCAAGCCCATAAGAGTGAGAAACCCGTAGAAAATATGACCCAAAAACGATCGACGGAAATGCGGTATCGTGGCCGGAAATCGGCCGAAGTCACCTAAAATCGGCTCCAAAGTGGCCAAGCAAAGTCCGGCCCCGTCACCGAGTCAACTGGTCAAAACGTCGGTCAACTCGAGTCGGATCGGGTCAGTCCAGTCAGTCCGAGTTAGACCCAAGTCGCACCTGGATCAGCGGGAGTGAGCCGAATGGCATTGGCTCGACTGGCCAGATTGGCCCGGACTCAGTAGCACCATCATTGTGCTTGACCATCATATTCGGCCAAGATGGCTATACACCCAATCAAAACAAAACTGCATTCTCATTTCAATCACATCTGCAATACCACTTGCAATTTCCTACCACCTGCAACACAACTCCACCAGAATTACCTAGCCATTTTCTCAGCTCAGCATCACCACTAACTCATCTAAGTTGCAACCTCAGTGCCATGAGCCTCTGTAACTCCTTGCAATTTTAATCCACCACCTGTTCTACTTGCACACACCAAAGAGCACCGCACCTGCACAACCCGCCATCAATCAATCTTGTGCATTACTTGTAGTTCCCACAAAGATCGTCAACCAAAGATCCTGTCACGCCCATTGTCTCACTTATCACTCAATACTAGCTACTTTGCTCCATTTTGTAACTCGCAATGCCTCGCAATGCCACTCAATAACCTCTCCCAGCAAGCTCATAGCACCAACACCTTCATTTGTGACCTCCACCTGCAGCTGAGCATACACAGATCATTGCGGCCTTCAAATTCCATCTACAATGCACATAGCCAAAAACAAGTACTCGATTCCACCACTATTATCTCATTCTCAGCTCCAAAGCATTGTAACTTGCCAACCTAATGCATTCATCTAACCCCATCTCCTCACTGCCATGAACCAACAATTCAAGCCATGCCCTGTACCAACAGCTTCATCACTCAGCTCAGGCCCTTGCAAGATCATTACATTCCCCTGAGCATAAACCACAACACCAATATCTACCAAATTAGCTCCACACTGCAGCACCTGTCCATCATCAAACCCTGGGCAAAGACCACTATCTAACAACCCCAATAACTCAAGCATTGTCGAGCCAACAATGAACCACTTGCACCTCCCGAGTACAACCACTCCATCTCGTGCCACTCGCTCCACCAATTGCAAATTTCATATTTCAACAATTTGCCGTGCCAGGCCAGATCAACCTCATTCACAATCCCAAGCCATCCAACAACTACATTATCAAGCCATCATTCCTTGCTCTCCGGATAAAACCCATGCTCGCCATCTCATCAAGACTAAAATGCAACTAAAATTTCAACACAAAGACTAGACCGTAACTGCGCCATAGCTCATCTAAGTAATAAGATCGGACCACCACTGCACTCCATTCCACCCCAATCTCACTCGCCAACAACTCCACCGCTTCCCACTGCTTAACTCCAACTTGCTACTTGAGTACCAACTTAGGCTTCCAACACAAAGATTGAGTCCAGATCATCCTCATTTGCTCAAGCTTAGCACCGACACCACCAACACAACTCAGCCACTTCACCATGATGCTAGCTTCAATCATTAACAACATCGTCCATCTGAGTTTCAACATAACCATCAGCTCAACATCCAACACCTCAATTTCATACCACCAATACCAGCTACCACCTCCTTCACACACTCATACTTCCCTGTAGTTTCAGTCTTGAATCCCATACTCTGCCAATCTCTGTCATCACCAACCCATGAGCCATTTCAACATCATGTCTTCAATCACATCAGCAAAAAGTTCACAAACAGAAACCCCAATTCATCTCTGGCTCATTCAAACCCTTTAGAACCACCATGAATCAAAACCCTAACTTCAATTTCTGCTGAATATTAACAAACCCATCTTAAAATCTTCACAGAAGCCATCAACATCACCTCCATTTCAGCAGCAGCAACCAATCCCATTTCAAATCCATCAACTCATCTTCACAATAGCAAACTCATGAACTCTTCCGTCCCGATCACAATACCACCTTCATCTTCCCTGTATTCTCTTCGACCGATCTCGCATCCTTTGATTCAAATAGCTCCCATCGATTTCTACAGCACAATACGCTTTCTTTCTTTCTTTCTCTCGACTTCATTTCGATGCAAATAATGATTAATGAAATCGAAAATTGATTTCGATCTAGGTGTGAACCAGAGTGGCTAAACCCACTCGATGAAATAGATAAGGGTTACCCGTGACATGACTCTAGGCACCCAAATTGTTCCCATTAAGGGCTAACTAGCTCAAACATGACACTGTCGGTTTGTCATCCAAAGCTTATTCATAGGTTTCGCTCGTAATTTTCTGTACGCAATGGGATTGACTTCAAGCTCTCGCCATTAGCTTCATATTTCCGTTCGCTCCCCTAAAGAACGTTTTCTCCTTCTTTTTGCTCCCAAAGACTCCATTGCACCTAATAACTCAAAAGTAAACATAAAATACACAATTCACACGAAAATAGAAAAGAAAGCATAAACTCTATATAGTAAATACGGTGTATTCTACACCTATCAAAGTCCCCCACACTTAGACTTTGCTAGTCCTCGAGCAAATCAAACAAAATAATAAAATACAACAACTCCGTGTCGCCGAGGCTACGGTCATTTTTAGCATAAATAACAAGCCTTTAAACCCCTAGGTGTCCCTAGTGGACGAGTTATAGTCTCGTGAGGGTTTACTAGAGATATACCCACAAAACCTATTTTTCCAACTTACTAGTTCTCCGTAATGATAGCATCCAACGCGCTAAGAAGACATAGAGATTCCGCACACTAGTCATAAGAAGTTAGACACATAAATGAACACAATCTCATTCTTAAAAGTTGAGAGAGAAATAACCATCCCTTCTCGACTAAAATTCGGGTTCGGAGTGATCAAAAGTCTCGACTCTGCTCACAAGAAAGGGTTTTATGATATTGCTCTCAATAAAAACAAACTTTTTATGGGTCACACATGTGTCCAGTTGGAATGAAGAGAGAATCCGAGACACGTTGAATGGTAGGAAGGCAAAACCCTCCGAAATATTTTGAAAACCCACATCTTTTATATATTTTTGAAAACCCATTTTTCCGACGATCTCTTCGAAAGGAAATCAACCATTTAACGAAGGTGGGAATATGCTTACTTACTCAATCCGTTCGGCGTGCAGCCTAGCACCACTCTCACATCATCCATAGAAACGTCTTGGTCTTCTATCGGTGTCTTCATCTTCGTCTTCGGTCTTCAACTCTTGATGATAACTCTCAAATTGTAGAATCTTGACAATATGATTCTTTCCTCAAATTCCTTGTCGCTTGAAACTTCATTATAGATATTCCTTCTTTCCATAGGCTTTATTGAAAGAATACAAAAATAAAAACAAACTATACAAACCCAAAAAAAAATTTCTTTCTTTTTTTTTTTTTTTTTTTACAAGAAAACGCGCCGAAGGCTTTTATTAAATATCGAAAGAAGGTACAACATCAGTGGAGGGTAGCCTAGCAACAAGCTGAGCCCCTACACCTCTTTGAATGGAAATACCTAGTCTATAAAAAAGAGAATTCCCTATCTTATAATTCGGATCATAATTTGCAATGCAATTCCTCGCCTCTTCAAAAGAACCACCATGTCTTCACCCAAGCCTCCCAAGGTAGAAAAAGCAAGGACCCCGAAACCGTAACCATGTTCGAGCACTTCGCCAAATATTTGGTGCGCTAACGAGTGATGGCACTAGATATAGCAATACCCTAACAAAGGCTCACTACCCGCCTTAAAATGGAGAAACCCCGTAACATCGAAGCATACGTCTTTACCATTCTCCCAATTGCTGACAAAGAATGTCTCGCAGCTTCAACGCCGTGTCCTTGTCAGGATAAAAGGCCGAGGTTAACTTCCTTCCTAGCCACAACCCCAAATTTCTTATAGCAAATGTCCGCAATAACATCTCGACAAAGTCATGCCTAAATTTGAGCCCTACCTCACTAGCACAATGAAGTGCATGATCGCCAAAATCATCCATGTTCCTCTTGAGAAGTACAAACCTCAACATTGTTGAAAATGGGTATACCGAACCTATAACAAACAACAAACTCTCCGAACCGCCGAGGTCCAAGGGTTTGGTTAAGGCCGTCAATCGCACCGCTTTAAGATAGTCTTGCGCATGGGCGATCCTGTTGCTCTGCCAAAGAATAGCATCACGCTCGTACATCGAGTATTTGTCAGGGTATATCTTTCTTACAAACGTCAAAATACAGATATCGCCAAAGTGATTTCATTGGGACGAGTGGCAATAAAATTGATGTTGAAAGAGGACAACCCGCACTCCGTGAAACGAGACAAGGCATGCAAATAGCTACGATCGGGAGCCGACTCGGATGGAAGTTTAAGAATGGTATCCTCGTAAACTCAAATATCTGAAAAGCAAGAAGCAAGGTAACAAAAGTTAATTGTGTCAAAGTAGCATCGTATGAACACCGAGCCATAAGGTGTAAGTACAATGTAAAAGTAAAAATACAAAACATAAAAAAACTGTTAACAAACAATGCCATGGTATAAGTACTTTACCACTTGAATCTTCACAACTTATATGTCTTGATATCATAGACTTCTCGAACTTTCATCCTTGATAATTTCCGCTCTTGTACTATAGTCTTCAACTTATAAAAATTCTCGCTCCTTTTTTGTTGCTTTACTCAAATCTCAAATCGCCCATTTCATATTGTTGCTTGTAAACCTCGAACGTATTCAACTTTCCTTCAAATTTGTGATGCTCCTCTTGTTGATGATGATGGTGTTTCTATGGACCTCGTTGGTGTAGAGAGAGATAAGGTGGATGGTGCTAACTGCGAACAAGATCACAAGTGGTATGTAAGTTAGCAATTCGATGTCACCAACATGGTTGATAAAAATAGCACTCAAGAGATCAAAATAGTGCTTCTATGGTGGGAAGTTGGGCAGCTCACCATTCTGCCCGGAATTTACGTACGGTGACACACACTCTAAAAGCACAATTTAGACAGTACAACGAATTGAAGGTTGGTGCCTCACATTATGTAACATGGGTAGTCTCCACTATAGGGGATCAATGTTCTAATACCGAATTTCGCTCTCGCACCTTATTTGCCACCGGCATGGTTAAATCCAACTTTAACTCTCATACAATTAAGAAACCCGATCATGTTCTCTCTGTCATCTCTAAGTTCACTCACTATTGTGAGATTCTCATGTAATCTTAGCGACATGTATACTATGTGACTCTAAATAACTACAAGTTGGAGTTTTCTTATTCACTAGTTCACAAAAAAATTGAAAAATTGCAAAAACTTACAACATAAACCACTCCCCCACACTTAAACTTTACATTGTCCTCAATGTAAATTGAATCGTCCAAAGTAAGTCAAGGTGGGAAATCCTAATAAGAAATCAGCAAAAACAAAGAAAACAAAACAAGAAAAACTAAAAACAAGACAAGAAATACTCATCCTTTGGGTTGCCTCCCAATTAGCGCTTGGTTTAAAGTCGTCAGCCCGACTATCTCCTTGCTTTCTATGACTCCTCCGGAGGGAGCACATCCACAAAGTTAACTCCTTCCACCACTTCGAAGTGAAGTTCTCATAATATGGTTTCAACCGGTGCCCATTAACTTTAAGTTCTTTCCCGTAGCTATGCTACGAATTTCCACCGCACCATGAGAAAACACATTAGTAACAATAAAAGGTCCGATCCATCGTGACCTTAGTTTACCCGAAATAATTGCAAGCGAGAATTAAACAAAAGCACTTTTCGCCCAATGCAAAATTGTTTCCTAGAAATCATGTTATCATGGAATGCTTTCGTCTTTTCTTTTGTAAATCCGTGAGCTTTCAAATGCATCATTGCGAAGCTCCTCTAGCTCTTGGAGTTGTAACTTCCTTTGCTTTCCAGCCCCATCCATCTCCATGTTGCATTACTTAATAGCTTAAAACGCCTTATGCTTAATTTCCACGGGTAAGTGACAAGGTTTACCATACACAAGCCTAAAAGGAGACATCCCAATAGGTGTTTTATATGCGGTTCTATACGCCCACAAAGCATCATTAAGTCGCATGCTCCAATCCTTCCTTGTCGGGTTCACCGTCTTTTCTAGAATTGATTTCACCTCACGGTTAGACACCTCGGCTTGTCCATTGGTTTGGGGATGATAAGGTGTTGCAATCTTGTGCGACACATTGTACTTCGCCAACAAGCTTTGTAAAATCCTCGTTTTTAAGTGAGAACCCCCATCGCTAATTATGGCTCTTGGAATTCCAAACCTTGCAAAAATATTAGCTTGCACAAGATCTGGAAACCACCTTAGAATCATTAGTAGGGGTGGCCTTAGCTTCCACCCATTTCGAGACATAATCAACCGCAAGTAAGATATAAAAATTCCCATGGGAGTTGACAAAGGCCCCATAAAATCAATACCCCATACATCAAAAACTTCAATAAATTGAATATAAGTTTGTGGCATTTGATTTCGGCACCTAGATTGCAGTTCTTTGGCACCTATCACAAGTTGTACAAAATATGTGTGCATCCTTAAACAAAGTTGGCCAATAAAACCACTTTCAAGTACCTTGTGCGGTTCTCTTACTCCCAAAATGTCCTCCGCAAGCATAAGAGTGACAAAAAGACAAGATAGAGTTAAATTGATTCGGGCACCTTCTCGTTATTACTTGGTCACTACCATGTTTCCATAAGTATGGATCATCCCATATGTATTGGTTCCCTAACCTCTTAAGTTTGTCCCTCTCAAAGACGAGACAAGTTCTTTGGGATTTGTTTAGAAACTAAGTAATTGACAATATCGGATACCATGGTTCTCCAAGGGCAATTGAGAAAAGTTGCTTGTCCGGAAACTTTCACGCAACGGATAATCTCCTTGTCCAAGCAAGTCGGCTCAAGTGATCCGCAACGGTGTTCTCAATTCCTTTCTTGTCTTTGATTTCAATATCAAACTCTTGCAAGAGTAATATCCATCGTATGAGCCTCGGTTTCGCCTCTTTCTTTGTAAGGTATCTAAGTGCCGCATGATCGAAAAGACAACAACTTTTGTACCAATTAGATAAGAGCGAAACTTTTCTAAAGCAAAAACAATGGCTAATAACTCCTTTTCAGTGGTTGTGTAGTTTTGTTGAGCCTCATTTAACGTTCTAAGCATAATAGATAGCATGAGGAAGTTTCCCACACGTTGCCCAAGCACCGCACCAACCACATAATCACTAGCATCACACAAGAGTTCAAACGGCTTACTCCAATCCGGTGGTTTAATGATAGGGGCCGAAATCAAAAGTTCTTTCAAACGATTGAATGCCGCCATACATTTCTCATCAAAGTTAAAAACCACATCTTTTTTCAATAAGTTACAAAGCGGCGATGCTATCTTGGAAAAGTCCTTGATGAACCTACGATAAAAACCTGCATGACCAAGAAAAGAGCGTATCTCCCTCACCGTAGTGGGAGGGTTAGAGCACGAATAAGGTCTATCTTAGATTTATCAACTTCCAAACCTTTAGAAGATATTATATGGCCTAAAACTATGCCATGAGTTACCATGAAATGGCACTTCTCCCAATTTAGCACAAGATTTGTTTCAACACATCGTTCAAGGATTAGAGACAAGTTGTTCAAGCAAAGGTCAAAAGAATCACCAAAGACACTAAAGTCATCCATGAACACTTCGATTATGTTTTCAACATATTCCGAAAAGATACTTACCATACACCTTTTTAAAGGTAGCTGAGCATTGCATAAGCCAAAAGGCATCCTTCTATAAGCAAAAAGTACCGAAAGGACAAGTGAAAGTGGTTTTCTCTTGGTCCCTACGCTATCACAATCTGATTATAACCCGAATAGCCATCAAGAAAGCAATAGTAAGAGTGTCCAAACTAAACGTTCAAGCATTTGATCAATAAAAGGTAAAGGAAAGTGATCTTTTCTAGTGGTGTCATTCAATTTTCTATAATCAATACAAACCCTCCAACCGGTTTGCACACGAGTTGGGACAAGTTCATTCTTATCATTCTCCACCACCGTCACACCCGATTTCTTTGGTACTACTTGTACCGGGCTTACCCACTTGCTATCGGATATGGGGTAGATAACACCCACTTCCAAAAGCTTGAGTATCTCCTTCTTCACAACTTCCATCACGGGAGGATTCAAACGACGTTGCGTTGCCCCTTTTAGGCTTTGGATCATCCTCCAAACGAATTTTGTGCACACAAACGGCGGGGCTAATACCCTTGATATCGGCAATTGTCCATCCTATGGCCGTCTTGTACTTCCTTAGCACCCTCAAAAGTTTTTGATCCTGTAAATCACTAAGCTTATTAGAAACAATCACAGGTAACTCTTCATTATCACCCAAGTACAAGTACTTAAGGTGGTGGAAAGAGGTTTCAATTCTAAAATCGAGATTTAATAATCAAGGTACAAGCTTTTTCATCACCGCATGGTAAATAAATAAAAGAGATATTATGAGTTTTCGGGCATTCTTGTAGTTAATTGAGATCACCAAGAGCTTCCTTGACTTCATTACCACACTCTACACCATTATCCATGGATGTAGTTAACACGGTTTCCAAAGCATCATCACCGTTTAATTCAAACATTTGTTTGTGCCAATGTATCCATCACATCAATGGAGAAACAAGAGTGGACATCGCTAGGATATCGCATCGTCTCGAAAATGTTGAAACGTATTGTTTCTCCATCAAACTCCATGGTCAACGTTCCCTTATCCACATCAATTATGGTTTTCGCCGTTTTCATGAAGGGACGCCCAAGAAGCAATGGAAGAGATGAGTCAGAGAACCTTTATCCATCTCTAACACACAAAAGTCTTTGAAATACAAGTTGATTAACCCGCACAAGAACATCCTCAACAATACCCATTGGGTAGACATTAGAGCGATCGGCTAATTGCAATACAATTTCAGCCTTTTTAAGAGGACCAAGATCAAGTGAATTATACATTGATGGGCATAACATTAACTAAGCACCTAAGTCCAACATAGCTTTGTTAAAAGTTGTGTTACCAATTGTGACGGGAATGTCAAAACTACCCGGATCCTTGCACTTAAGTGGGAGTTTGTGTTGTAAGATTGCCGAGGCATTCTCCCCACACTAAGCACTTCATTACCTTTGAGCCTTTGTTTGTTGGTACACAAGTCCTTCAACACCTTTGCATACTTTGGAACTTGCTTGATAGCATCAATGAGTGGTATGTTCACATGGATCTTTTAAGAACGTCTAAAATCTCCTTTTCTAGTTCCGCCTTCTTAGAACTTGCAACTGCGAGGAAAAGGTAGAGGAGGAACATAAGTAGAAACCTGAGTTTTAGAGTTAGGAATAGGTACTCTCGAAGTTTGGGAGAATCCTCATTATTCTCCTCCAAAACAGGTTCCTTGGGTGTCTCCACCTTGCCCAGAATCAAAGAACTTCGGGTTGCACAAGTTGTGTACCGCTTCTCAACGTAATAGCATTGACACCCTCTTTTGGGTTAATAGGTTGAGAAGGGAGTTTCCCACTATTTTGCGCCTTCAATTGGTTCAACTCAATAGCCATGGAGCCCATTTGTGTTTGCAACTCCTTAATAGCACTCTTAGTCTCTTGTTGACTTTCTTTGAACATGGTGGAAATTCCTTGCATCATTGTTTGAAGCTTTGAATCAATATCCGAACCTTGATTTTGCATTGATTATTGTGCTTGAGGTTGCTTGTTGTCTCAAGCTGGAATTGTTGTTGTTGAGGTTGAAATCCACTTGAAGAGTTGAAGGTAGGTTGTTGGATTGCACCTTGCTTGTTGGCATAGCTAAAATTGGGGTGATCTCTCCATCTCGGATTGTAAGTGTTGGAGTAGGGATCATACCGTCTTGGTTGATTTGGAAAGATCGCATTAGCTTGCTCGTCTTCATAAGATTGAGGAGAATTTGGTATAACCGCGGATGCAACTTGTTGCAACATTGTTGTCATGTTACCCATTTGTTGACGAAGTTCCTCCACCTCACTCACTTCACTCACCCATCTTAGAATCACATCCGAACCACGACTTAAGAATTGTTGTGAGTTCGCTGCCATGTTTTCAATCAACTCTCTAGCTTGTGCCAACCGTCTTGCTAACTAGTGCACCACCACCCGCAGCATCAATAAGATTCCTATCACTTGATTGGAGTCCTTCATAGAAGTATTTGATGATCATAGCGTCACTTGAATTGGTGGTGAGGGCACTTACAACCAATCTCTTGTACCTTTCCCAACATTCATATAAGGATTCTCCCACGTTTTGCTTCATCCCACAAATTTCTTTGCGAATTTGAGTAGCCTTGGATGCAGGAAAATATCTCTCCAAAAGAGTTTCTTCAACCCATTCCATGTTGTGACACTTGGAGGTAAATAGTATAACCAATCTTAGCACTATCCATTAAAGAGAAACTAAAACCTTCAACATTGCACCATCCGCCTCAACATTTCTTTGGAAGCATAGCCGTGACAATGGTGTGGAAGTCCAAAAGATGTTTGTTAAGATCTTCATTCACCATGCCATGGAATTTTGGTAATTCTCTAAGCAACCCCGGCTTTATCTCAAAAGTAGAGTTCGTTTGAATACACCCCGTTGTGTATCAAGCCTATGAGAAGCTAAGTCCTTGAGTGAACGATTTGCATCACCTATTGCTTCTTCTTCTTGTTGTTGGAAAATCTCCTCTCCTACTTCTAACTCATGCTCGTCCGTTGTGTCTTGACTTGGTTGGAGTATTGTTCGCCTCGAGTAGCTATCCACGCACCTTGGATAATTCCAATCCTTAGAAGCCCGAGATTAGGTACCTGCAAAACAATTCTCCAAAACAAGTGAGAAACAAGACAAGAACCGAAAAGCAAAGATAAAAGCATAAATTGTAAAAAGAAACTAAAAACTTAATAACAAGCCGTATGCCTCCCGGGAATCGGCGCCAAAATTTGGTTTGTCAATCCGTCAAATATAATTTCACTTTCTCAATCAACTAAATATAAATATAGTACTTGATAAGAAAGAGTTCGTATCCACAGAGAGGCGTTTGTTGTTATAAACTTTCGCTTTAAAACCCAAGGTATGTTTGTTGTATTTAAGCAAATAAAAGTAATTAAACGCAAAGTAAGTAATTCGAATTATCAATAAGAGAAGATATTGGTCAAGGGATAGTATCATTCACAACATGTATTTTCATCAATGATTAGAATTGGTATTTAATCTCGTATTTATTAAAATTCCTAGGATATCTTGATCGCAAGTATAACCCGTTAATTCCCTGTTTTCATCACAACCACATTAAAAGATGCATATGTGAATTCTTCATTTAAAGCAACCTAAAGTGTAAAAGCACAATTAAGTTTAACTCCCTAAAAGCATTAAGATTTATGGAATAAGACTCATCAATGCAAACGAATGTGTAAAAGCACTAAACGTTTTAACAAAAGTTATGATTCACTTGTGACTAATAGGATATATCACCCATGCGTGTCGTAGGTGCAATCAAATTAATTCAATATTTCCACTCAATTAAAAATAATATAATGGAAGTCAAGTTCGTTCCCACGAGGAGCAAGAGATCTTAGTTGTAAAAGTTGTCACGAAAGGGTGGTGTAAAAAGCAAAATAAAAAAAATAAACAAAGCAATTAAAATCGAAAGTTGAAAGATGAAAGCAATAAGAGAGAGAAGATCAAGGAATCCTTCTTTGTTACGAAACAATGATTAAAGTTATGTTCTTTTCTACTTGTTATTAGTCACAGATTATCACCAACCGTAGGATAGCAGGTCCGCTTAGCTAGCCCCAAAATCCCTAATTTCACCGAGTAATGTGTCCGCTTAGTTATCGATTCTATTCAAAAGAACCACCTTGAGGTCCGCTTACAAGATGTAATTCCCCAGAATGCATTAAGATTTATGAATTTAGGTTTAGTACTAGTAGTTAAACTCGGTTCGCTTGGTTCACTTTCTAGCGTTGTTTCTACACACAATTGCTCCACGGAATCCCTCCGCAAGGTCTCGTGTTTTCTACTTGTGTAAAGTGTCGAGAACGATTACGTATTCCCTAACTTATACTAGATATAGATCAATTAACAAATCAATTTAGCGTGCACTCCAAACAATCTATCAATCAATCATGAATGTCTTTAAGATCACTCCTATTAGTAAAAACAATCGATAATCATGTGAAAAATCTCAAGTTAGAATTGAAAACAAAAACTCAAATCATGTTAAGAACTAGGAATTCATCCTCAATCAATAGGAAAATTAGCTACTCATGTTTTTGAAATTCACACAAATAATAATAATTAAAAGAAGAATTTTCAAGTTCACACAAGTAATTAAAAAGAAAAATCTTAGAAAAGCAAGCAAAAACACAAGTGTTGTGTGTGTAGAGAGGTGTGTAAAAGATGTAGAAAACTTCTCTATTTATAGGCTTCAATATTCTCCAACTCTTCTAAGAGTAGAATCCTTTTCCTTTTGCAATTCAATTTCCAATTCCAAGCTTTTCTCAACTCTTCCACCTTCTCTTTCCAAATTTGAGTCCAATTCTCCATCCAATTCCTAGCCCAAGTCTTCACACCCATGAGAGAAGTCCATAGAAAATTCTGAAATTTTGGCTCACGGAAAACTGGGATTGTGGTCGGAATTTGGCCGGAAAACGTCACCGCCGGCCACCTGAAAATTTCTCCGTCAAGAGAATATTCGACGGAATATTCCGTCCGGTCCTCCGTTAGGACTAACGGTCAAACAGGTCAAACTTAACTGTCATTGTCCAAATGAGTCAAGGGGTGAGTCATCAGTCGAACCAAGTCGCCTAGCTAACTCACCTGGCCGTCCTAGCTGAGCCACTTTGCACAAAGCCAAACTTGTTGCAAAGACAATCATTGTGCATGACCAGACCATAATGGCTATACCTTCTTATTTCTTAACTGACTCCCTTTTCAACAAAGAACTTAGCCTATATTTCATCTCCATTGCCACCAAACACTCCAAGCACCACCGAATCTTTCATTCACCGCCATCCAAACTTCATTCTCAATTCAATACCATCGGTGCTTCATTGCCTCGGCTCATGAGTAACTCCATAACCCTCCGCTACCAGATCAACAACAGTGTTCATATGGTAGCAAACTTATTCATAACAATCCCATGCCAAGGCACCTCCATCTCTGCATGCCTAGCCACTGCAAAAGATCGCCCATAGCCTTTGCTGAACACCAGCTTGCCTCATCCACAAGCACCATTCTAAGTACCAAAGCCATCATCTCAGACCCAAAGCTACCTGCACTTAACACAGCCAACACCAATTTACCTTCTTGCACAATTCCACACTCAACTTGCACCTGACCTGACTCAAAGCCCATTTATCCCCGAGTTCAACACCACAAGCCAACCTTCGACACTTCCCGAATTGATCCTCGGCTCAACCTATCTCGCTTCATCTTCTATTGCCTCCATCTAAACCAACTCACAAGTTTCAACCTCGAACCCATTCACTTAATCAATCAAACCCATGGATTCTCAATTCTTCAACAGTACAAAGAACCCCTTAAACTCAATTGAATCTCAAACCCAAATCTCGCCATTAACCCATCTCTTCATCTCTCGAGCTTCATAACAAACTGCAAATTCATCCTCGATTCTGTTCTCTCAACTCGCTTCCACTCTCGAGCTCTTCTCGCCTCTGACCCTCAACTCCACCCGAATTTCTTTCCAATTTCAACTCACCCAACACCAAAAGCATCAACACCTTCAACCACCACATCAACTCTCCTCGAACTCATTGCTTCCGCCGTTTCACATAAAGACCAAAAACCCTATTTTCTTCTTCTCATTCGATCTCAAAAAAGTTACTACATCTTCACGGAACCCATCTCTTAATTCTTCATTTTATAGCTCTTGAATCTATCGATTCCAAAAATCTCATCACCGATTCACACCCATCACTCTCTCGTATCTCTCGGGTTCTCAACAAGGAGATTAACATCTTAAATTTCTTCTCCTGTTTCGACATCGAGCCTCAGGACCCAATTTTCACGGTATGGGTTTCTAACTCTCGGTGAAAAGAAATGATTGAATGATTTCTCGAGTCTAGGGTTGGATATGAAAGCTAGGGTTTGGATCCTGGTTAGGGTATGGGTCCGGGTACTAGTTTTAGGGTATGGGTAGATGGGCTTAGGTTAGGGTATGGGTGGATTCAAACACCCACTAAATACACCCCAAGTGCTTATTCTCACTCACTTTTTTGGATAAGGGACACCTCTTTGACCTCCCCTTAACCGTTATTGTCCTTCCTTCAGTAATTTGAGTCACCCCTTAACCTTGGCTGGGCTCCATATAGTCTTCGCCCTTGATAAAATGACAAGTTTGCCCTTTTTGCTCAATTTTGATGATTTCTTCTCCTTTTCCTCCGTGCGATTCCGAAGTAGCTATAAAACTCAAAACAAGCATAAAATACATAATTTACAAGAAAAATAGCAAAGAAAGCATAAACTACTAGATAGTAAATTAGGTGTATTCTACACCTATCAATCACTATAAGCACTAATCACAATTATGCTACTTAGAATCGGGATGAACAACGCTTTCGATTGAAAACCCTAATATAGCTCTAGAGATGAACACAAATCGGATTGATTCCGGACTCAACCTAACAAGTTTTCAAATCTTATATATAACACTATTAATTGTGAATCACAAACAATAATTACTGAGACAAAACTAATTCATTGAATCAAAAGCATGTTGAGAAATCAACTTTTATCCCATAACCAATAAGATGTTTAGCTACTCATAGCTATGGAGTTCATCATCATCAATATTCAATAATAAAACAAGGAAGAAGAAGAACAAAACCAAACCCTAGAAGCGTAAACAAAAGTGGCTCTCTAAAATTCCAAGGAAAAAGATATCCTATAAGTTGTAGAAGACCTTCCCTTTTATAGCTTTCTCCAACTTCTAAAATTAGGTCTAGTCTTCAAAGTCCATTAGATGAGAATCCACCAAGCCCATAAGAGTGAGAAACCCGTGTAGAAAATATGACCCAAAAACGGTCACCGAAATTGCATCGTGGGCCGGAAATCGGCGAAAAGTCGCCGGAAAACAGCTCCAAAGTGATCGGCAAAGTCCGGGCCTTGATCACCGGTCAATCGGTCAAAACGGCTGGTCAACTTCGAGCCCGGATCGGGTCGAGTCCCGAGTCCGAGTTAGACCCAAGTCGACCTGGATCAGCCGAAGTGAGCCGAATGGCATTGGCGACCCGGCTTTATTGGCCCGGACTCGTAGCACCATCATTGTGCTTCAGCCATCATATTCAGCCAAGATGGCTATACACCCAATCAAAACAAAACTGGCATTCCTCATTTCAATCACATCTGCAATACCACTTGCAATTTCCTACCACCTGCAACACAACTCCACCAGAATTACCTAGCCATTTTCTCAGCTTAGCATCACCACTAACTCATCTAAGTTGCAACCTCGCCATGAGCCTCTCGTCACTCCTTGCAATTTTAATCCACCACTTTGCTCTAGCTTGCACACACCAAATAGAAAGCACACTGCACCCGCACAACCGCATCAATCAACCCTGTGCATTACTTGTAGTTCCCGGCAGACGTCAACCAAAGATCTCGTCATGACCATTGTCTCACTTATCACTCAATACTAGCCACCGCTCCATTCTCGTAACTCGCAATGCCTGCAACAGCCTCAATAACCTCAAAGCAAGCTCATAGCACCAACACCTTCATTTGTGACCTCCACTGCGCAGCCTGAGCTTACACAAGGTATTGCAATAAATTCAAATTCCATTTACAACTGCACATAGCCACAAAACAAGTACTCCAGCCTAAATTCACTATTATCTCATTCTCAGCTCCAAAGCATTGTAACTTGCCAACCTAATGCATTCATCTAACCCCATCTCCTCACCGCCATGAACCAACAATTCAAGCCATGCCCTGTACTAACAAAGCCATCACTCACCAAAGCCCTTGCAAGATCATTACATTCCCCGAGCATAAACCACAAAGACTAATATCTACAAATTAGCTCCACACCGCAAAGACCCCATCATCAAACCCCAGCAAAGCACCACTATCTAACAACCCCAATAACTCAAGCATTGTCAGCCAACAAATGCAACCACTTGCACCTCCCGAGCCGCAACCACTCCATCTCGAGCCACTGCCCACTCAATTGCAGCTCATATTTCAACAATTTGCCAGGCCAGGCCGCACCAACCTCATTCACAATCCCAAGCCATCCAATGCCTACATTCTCAAGCCATCATTCCTTGCTCTCCAGATACAACCCATGCCTCGCCATCTCATCAAGACTAAAATGCAAATGCGAACACAAAGACTAGCACCCGTAAGCGCCATAGCTCATCTAAGTAATAAGATCGCACCACCACCAGACTCCATTCCACCACAATCTCACTCGCCAACAACCCGCACCGCCTTCCCACTGCTTCAACTCCAAACATGCTACTTGAGTACCAGCCTTAGGCTTCCAACACAAAGATTGAGTCTCAGATCATCCTCATTTGCTCAAGCTTAGCACCCGACACCACCAACACAACTCGTGCCACTTTACCATGATGCTAGCTTCAATCATTAACAACATCGAGTCCATCTCGAGTTTCAACATAACCATCAGCTCAACATCCAACACCTCAATTTCATACCACCAATACCAGCTACCACCTCCTTCACACACTCATACTTCCCTGTAGTTTCAGTCTTGAATCCCATACTCTTCCAATCTCTGTCATCACCAACCCATGAGCCATTTCAACATCAGGTCTTCAATCACATCAGCAAAAAGTTCACAAACAGAAACCCCAATTCGTCTCTGGCTCATTCAAACCCTTTAGAACCACCATGAATCAAAACCCTAACTTCAATTTCCGCTGAATCTTAACAAACCCATCTTAAAATCTTCACAAAAGCCATCAACATCACCTCCATTTCAGCAGCATCAACCAATCCCATTTCAAATCCATCAACTCATCTTCACAGTAGCAAACTCATGAACTCTTCCGTCCCCGATCACAATACCACCTTCATCTTCCCCGTATTCTCTTCGAATTGATCCGCATCCTTTGATTCAAATAGCTCCCATCGATTTCACACCACAGCGTTTCTTTCTCTTTTCTTTCTCTCGACTTCATTTCAGTGCAAATAATGATTAATGAAATCGAAAATTGATTTCGATCTAGGGTGTAACGGGAGTGGCTAAACCCACTCGGATGAAATAGATAAGGGGTTACCTGCATGACATGACTCTAGCACCCAAATGTTCCCATTAAGGGCTAACTAGCTCAAACATGACCTCGGTTTGCCTGTGTATCCGACAAGCTTATTCATAGGTTTCGCTCGTAACTTTCTCGACGCGATGGATTGACTTCAAGCTCTCGCCGTTAGCTTCATATTTCCGTTCTCAAGCTCCCAAAGAACGTTTCTCCTTCTTTGCTCCCAAAGACTCCATTGCACCTAATAACTCAAAAGTAAACATAAAATACACAATTCACACGAAAAATAGCAAAGAAAGCATAAACTCTATATAGTAAATACGGTGTATTCTACACCTATCACACAACTCCCTGATAATTCATCCAATTGCTATCAAATTTTGATATGTTGTAGATGACATCCATACAAAGAGAATGGTATATGACTCAACCTTAGATTCATTACCAATTGCTCCCAGTTCTTCGTCTCATATAGAGTAGTATAAAATTTTTCTGACGAACTTATTGAAAAGCGTGTTTTATGACTTTTGTGCTATTTTCTAATGTCTTGGACGCATAGTGAAGAACTTAGATAATGTTATTTCACTTACATGCCGGACTTTATGATTGTATTGAGTTTTCATGCTTGGATCGCTCTAATCCCGTGTAATCTTGTTATTAGGTGCCAAATGCCGAAGTTGGGAATAACGAGACCAATAATGATGATTCGAGCAATCCCGGCGTTGTTGGTAATGATACAACCATCTCTGCACTTCAAGGTCGTGAGATGGTTGCTGCTGATATTATCGAAGCGATTGAAACACCAATGGTGATTGCTCCAGAAACAGAGGAAGCCTTGCCGAGAGTAGAAAATACTGTCCCAGAAGAAGCTGCGCCTATGATTGCTGAGGTTGCTCCCGAGATCGAGAACCGTATAATAGTGCATGAATATTCTACTGTAGGGATTGTTTGTGAGCCTCCATTTGGTGCTTCACTCCCGTATCATGTATTTTTTGGTGGATTCAGCTTTCCCATCGGGTATGCCAGCATGTATGAGAAGTTGTGGAAGATGTATGGCCATATCGTCGTTACAAGAGATCTCGAACGTAGCTACTTCTTGACAATGTAATTAGGAAACATATTGCGCTTCCTAGATGATATTCGTACCAGGCCCAGAAGTATTGTCACTCGAGATGTACTCTTTGATTGGGAGTACAACTTGGAAAATTCTGAGAGACTTGACTTTAACCTGAAGTGGCTTCGGCTTAAGATCAACACCATCAAGGATGCGGCGGTGAAGAATATACCTTTTACCAAAGGATGTTGTGGTGGAGAAAATGGCTAAGATTGGCGAGTTGACTCAAAAGTCTGAAGTTGGAGAAAGCGGCTTTGCAAGTCTTGGAGGATGCTGAGAAGCAGAAATCGTACTTTGATGGCTTTATTTAGTTCTCTTTCTATAATCTCTTGAACTTTGAACTTCTGAGAGATGTGAGATTTTGGTTTTGAATTTATGAGTGACTGAGGATTTTCTTTTGGATTTTGGGTTTTGATAGAGATTTTTCTTAAAATAAAGAACTTTTGATAAATTGCTGAATTTCAAATATTGGATGCAAGTATTGCAAACGTTTTGGAGAAATTGAAAATACAGGTAAAAGAAATTCCTAAGATGCAAACGTCAGATGTTTTGAGCGTTTGTCTTGGACATAAAACACCCAATGTTGAATGCTTCATGTGTCGAAGATCTTGAGCCAATTCTCATGAGTTACTGGTATACTTGTCTTGCCTTTGATGTCAGCCAATTTTTAGTATCCTCCAAAGAATCGACTTAGCAATCATAAAAGGTCCTTCCCGCTTAGAACTCTTCGTGGAATGCAAATTACGTCCGTTTGCCTTAAGAACCAAATCTCCTTCATGAAATTTGTTAGGCTTGGTTGCTCGTGCCTTGAATATCTTCTCATTGGTTCTAATTCCTTGCATAGTGGGATTCCATGTTAGTGGAGATTTCCAATTCTGCGACACGTGTGGACACTCGTGCAAAGGAGAGTATTTAGGATATTGATTGTGAAACTCAGTCATTATCCTAGCAATGACCGTGTTAGTGAGATGATAGACTTGGAGAGGTTCTGCGTCTAACCATTTGGTGAAGTATTGCTGAGGTGAGACTAACCACTCATAGTGTTTGGTGATAGCTAGGTTTTGAGCAGAACTGAGTCCCCGGACTAGGGTAGCATATTTGAAAGTTGGTAATACGCATCATGGGGAATAAGACTTGCCTGAGTGCGGAACCTTTTGACAAATTCATGTGCACTTTCTTTGGGTTTTTGTGTGAGTTCCATCAAGGCTTCGGCTTTTCCCAAATGCTCGAAAGGTTGATCATTTTCCGAGTCAGAGCTTTCTTCGATGGAGAATTGTGCAATCAAGATGAATATATCGCAAAGAACTCTTCCATCATGAATCCATGATCGCCCAAGAATCATGTCATATCCTGGATCCTCCTTAATTATGAAGAATTTAGTTTCGTCCAGGTTTAACCATTTCTTATGTTGAGAATGATGTAACCGTAAGCATCCATGGAGATTCCATCATGGTCTCTGACTGACATAGGAGCATGAGTTGCTTCTTTTCGAGTGATGCCAGCGGCTCTGAGGGTTTTCAAAGGGATGATGTTAACAGCAGTGCCAACGTCGACCAATGCTCACTTGAATTCATTTACTTTGAGATAGACCATGGTGAGAACTTCCCAGTCGTACATCTTCTTGTCTGTTACAGGCGGTTCAGAGAGTGTCTCCTGAATTGTTAGCCGTTTGCCTGACACGATATGGTTCAGTGCAGCAAACATATCATCTCTTTGGGCTTTTGACAAGTACAGCAACTCGCAGACATGCTCAATTAAGGATTGAAATTCTTCCTTGACCGGCTGCTCGGAGGGTGCGAATGTTCTGATTTGGAGAGGATTTCAGCACTCCTTCAGTCCTCGCCCGCCCGAGTCAGCCTTTTCTTTGAATATATGCTTGAGAATCGTAATCACTTGTCGGATGATCGACATACCTATGGAAATGGCACTATCATGCATTTTCCATCTGTTCCTCAGTTGGTTCCTTTTTGACAGGAGGTAATTTGATCGCCCCGTCTTGGATCCAAGCTTCCAATAGTTCGATCACTTCTTCAATAGAAAAGGGGAAGTCAGGTGCATCTTGATCGTTCTATTGATGTTGAGTAGGCGATTGTGCATTCCAGGCTTGACCATCTTTCCTTTGCGCTTTTGATGGATTGGACCCTGGAGGAGCATTCTTATGTGGCTGTGCTTGACTTTTCTTTTGCTCCCTTCAAAGAATATTCATGGAAGTTTCGACATTGTACTGCTTGTTGATTAGTCGTCTGGCAGTGTTGCTTCGAGTGTCGTTCCATTCCTCTACTTTGACGATTTTCGTTCTTTCTAGCAAGGCAAGAGCGGTAGTTGCTGATCGCTTGGCCGCTTCATGAAGTTTTGAGAAGGTCTGAAAACGAAGATTTTCCAGCAAATCTCTGATGGTGGGATCATCCCATTGATGCACAAATACACCAGTTGTTGTTCAGTTACATTGGGATCATTGAAATCCAAGGCTTGAACCCTGAACCTCTTCACATAATCATTCGGATTTTCAGCATTCTTCTGAGCCATCCTTTCTAAGTCGGAAAGAGTAACTTGCTCGAGAAACAAAGAAGTACTTCTGTAGAAAGCATTAATCATTTATCCCCAATTATCTATGCTTCACAGTGCGATGTTGTTGTACCAAGTATATGCTCGACCCCTCGTGATTTTGAAAACTCCTTCAAACGGACGACATGGTTGTGTTCATGCTCTCCTAATGCTTCCAGGAATCAAGAAACATGTTCTCGAGCATTCCCCGTTCCATTTTAGAGTATGAAAGTTAGAGAAATATAACCCTTTGGAAGAGGGATTCTTTGCGTAGCAGCAGGATATGGAGGTCGATGACGATGGATTGATGGTGCATGGCCCCTTCCCCGGCTCTCCATAAAACGTTCCAGATCTTCACGAGTGATGAAACTAGCAGGTTTAAGTTCTACAGACTTTGCGAGTTTCGTCATCATCAGGGACAGGAATAACTTCTGGATCCAGAGCTGAAAATGTTTCCTTGTCTTTTCCTTTCTCCCGAGTTTTGTCTGACATCTTGTCAATGAGAGTTTTGATATGGTTACATAATTCCTTCCGAGTAGCAGCCATATCGCTTGATTTTAGCTTCAGCACTTACCGAATCTTCATGAGATCAAATCGATGGTGGGTGGATTTTCTATGAGTTCCTCAGGATGTCGACCAAATAGAGGATGATTTTCGACATTAGTGTGAGAAGGAGTAGCGTCACCATCACTGTTGGAAGCAGGAATGGTTTCTGGAGTACCACCGCTGTTGCTAATGCTAGCATTGTTTGGGTTAGGATTGGTAACTGAACCTGACCTAAGATCAACCATTTTGTGAAAATGAGAGATTGCAACCGAGAGATTAATCTCCTACTCGTGGTCGCCAACTGTGGATGGGGAAAAACGGTCCTCCGGTTTTTGGGGAAATGAAGAGACGAGCGTGTCGAGACTCGAACCGACCAAACCGCTCAACCTCACGGATGCACCGCAAAGGAGTGCTTAGATTCGAGAGATCAATCAGAGGACTCCGGCCTAAACCAAGTCAATGGCCATTCCGGAGTCAATTCGACCACAAAGAGGGAGATGGGTTGATCTCGTAGGAGGGAAGTCGAGAATTTTGTGGAATCAATGATGATCAAAGATTGTGGATGTGTTGAAGGTTTCCGTACAATTGGTGAACTATGGAGTTCGAATAGGTTCGATAAATTGATGAATTCTTGAGAGTAATTACTCGAGAAATTCTCGTATGGACGATTCTTTGATAGCTAGTGATCATTTGTTGTCCTCAATCATGGATTCAAAGACTTATTTATATTGTCGAGTTGTGAACACCTTGATCCTCGTAAGTGTGACGGTTTCATGAGTGGAAGAGTGGGCAAGTGGAATATTGTGATAAAGTCGGCCCATGTCGTGTGGAGACTTGACGGATCGTGCACCCACTACTTTGCTAACTCCTTCATCCTTTTACACAACTTACGCATTTCTCGTCGGATGAAATCCACGTCTTGTCAGGCCGCGACAAAACCCTAGTTGTTATCCCCAATTTGACGTGATTGATGTCTCATTTAATCATGGAGTCTGCGGGACACGTGTGTATTTAGTTTGTCGTTGTTGACTGATTAGACAATGAGTCTAGGTTTTGTTGAATCGAGCATGTTTTACAAATGCTCGCCGATTCATGAATGTTAATGTTGCTCGTCCTCGAGCAAATATTGTAAATTCCGACGAAGTTGTTGAATATTGATGAGTTATCAATATATGTGGATTATTCATGAGCAACCGGCAAGTATTGCTCAATTGACAAATACCATAAATTAATATTGATAGTTGGATCAATATTCGAGCAACTAAGCAAGTATTTCTCAATTCAAGAATTACCAATATCGAGAATTTGACGAAATTGAGCAAGTATTGCTCAATTCGACAAAATAATGAATGTTGATGATTTGACGCATAATTGAGCAAGTATCGCTCAATTTAAAATTATCAATGTTGATAATTTGTCGTGGCAATTGAGCAAGTATTGCTCAATTCAAAATTATCGATAAATTACCAAATATTGATAATGGATCAATATTTGAGCAACTGAGCAAGTATTGCTCGGTTCGACGAAATATTTATTGGTGACGTGACCCAATAAAATATTAAAATATTAGTAAGCTACCAAATATTATATGATTAATTCAGATGTTGGTTGTTGAATCCATCATAAATTCATTAGTGTTTGAATCGTGCTCAGAGTGATGATTTGTGGAGCATTTATTCAAAACCCTAATTTCAGATCATAGTTGATGAATCGCTGAAAATAGGTCATGAGTGATAGAGGGAACGACCACATGGGATGATGGGCGTCCATGTGGTTCCCTTGCTCGAGTGAGCATGCACCAGGGTTCTCGGTTGAGGATTAGTGAAAGAATGATGATTAAATGTTGGTTTCATCATTTACCAAATATTGCTAGGTTCGCATTAGGTGATAAAACCTAGGTATGAAAGATGGGGACCGACCAAGAGAGCATGGGACCGGCTCTTGGTGGTAATGTGACCAGATTGTTGGCGTTTGAGCAATCCCCAGTGTTGGTTGGAGATAGTTTGGGCCCAATACGAGCAATTGAGCAAATTAGGTCGAATTATGAAAAACGTGTGGGACCGGCTTTGTGCAAGCCTTAAGGATGACTCTAGTCGGTCATGAAGGCATGCACGTGTTTAGTGGTGCCCGTGTCTCCGTATTGAGAGTTTCGAAGTATTTTCGATGTGCGTTCGAGCAATGTTGTGAATTTTCGTAAGAGTTTAATCTTGACTCAAACTCTTGATTTTTGTTGGAATGAGCATGTATGCTCAATTGATCAATATTTTTAAATATTAAAATAAGTGTATTTTAACATTTAAAATTGTCGTGAGAGGCTAGCCGTCGTGTGACATTGGCTTTTGGTTTTTCATGATTTGAGCAAAATTTGAGAAGTTATGACGAAATCATGATTTTTGCTCAAACCAAGGAGTTTCATGAATTTAGGAAAATAATAATTACAAGAGACTAGGGATTGCAAGGTGTGGGACCGGCCACGGCTAGGGCATGGTCGGCCGGCTATGTTGCCCAGTCCCGCACACCTTTCCCTATTTTATAGTATTATTTTTCATGAATCCTTGAAGTTATGGAGAATCCTTGGAGTTATGGAGAATCCATGAGTTTTTGTTGAAACAAAGGAGTTTCATGAGATTATGGAATAATAATTATAAAAGCTAAGGATTGTGAGGTGTGAGACCGACCACGGCTCGGGCATGGCAGCCGGCTAGGTTGCCCGGTCCCGCACACCTTTCCTTATTTTATAACATTATTTCATGAATCCATGAAGTTATGGAGGATTCATGAGTTTTTGCAAAAACAAGGAAAGTTGCTAAAACCAAGGAGTTTTCATGAGTTCATGAAATAACAAAAATAAAGAAAATAATGGAAGAGGCATGGACCTACCATGGCTGGGCATAATCCGGCCGGTGGGCCCGGCCTAGGCACCTCTTATTATTTTATTAATATTTATTGTTTTCTCCTGTTTTTGCGTAGGATTCCTCATTGTTTCATTTTTTTTGGATGATCGTTCTTGCATCAGGGGTGCTCGAGTCATGCATCATTGTCGAATACACTTGCATCATTTTTGTGGGGCTTACTCAAAGATGATCCAGATGCCCTATTATTGAGTATTTATTACTAATTTATGAAATTCAGTGGAGAATAATTCATGAAACCGAGTAATAAAAATGAATACTTGTTTATTATTAATTCGGAGGATCACAGGATCCGACTATGAATTCGAATAATAAAGCAAGCATTACCATCCTATGGGATCGTGGATGCGACCATAAAATCGGAGTAATTAAAATTATCTATCACCATTTCATGAGATCAATCGTGGATTCGATCATGAAACCGGAATAATGAGATAATGTAGTAGTTTATTGCCATTCTATGAGATCAAGCCGTGGATTCGATCATGGAATCAGAGCAATTGTTATTGCCATTCCATGGGATCAGGTCGTGGATTCGACCATGGAATATGAGCAATAAGATTATTCTCGGGAATTCGGTGGTGAATGTCGCTACGAGAATTAATCTATTGCGAAAAGATATTAGCCGCTTAAAGCGTCACATCTATTCTGAATGGTGCATAGTCGGGGAGTCACGGTGTTGTTTACGACCAAGGCGTTAGTGCTCTCAATCTACTTGAGAACCCGCCCAATCTATACACTGTCTCTCCACATAGTCGAGAATGGTGAGTGTCACCGACGTCCCGAAGGCGTCCGCGCCCATCTATTCTTCTATGTGGAGGTGGGTCTCTCTTGCGCCAGGAACAAGTGAGTGTCACCGACGTCCCGAAGGCGTTAAGCTCTCAATCTACGGAGAACCGCCCAAATACGTTATTCCGCATAGAGGTCACGACGAAATCCCGTGGATCGAACGCTCAGCTAGTGGAGGCTTATCGAAAACATATTCATCATGGCTTCGTAAAATATGAATCGTTGCATGCCTGAAAGCCGTGTCAAAAACATGCCTCATGATTTTACGGTTTTAACCTTTGTTGAAAATCCACCATCTACAGATTGGAAAAATGATTCTTTGAGAACCAAGAAGCAAAGATAGTGTTGATATGGAGAATTTATTTTCCTTGACTCTAGTCAACGCCTACGGCCATTTTTTTACCTTTTGATGATTGACAACAAAGACTTATGTATTCTATTCGCAATGATTCCTCTTCTTCCCTGAAAGCGTGATGATTCTATTTTTATTCTAAATTTCTATTTTTATTTTTATTCTAAAGAAAAAAAAAGCGTGATGTATCATGTTTGTCTGAATGCTTATCCTTTCTACTTTCACATTTTCATGATATTCATTAATTTTTTCTTTTTATGAAAAGCAACTTTCATGATATTCATTTTGAGTTTATATAAGAGCTCTTTATATAACTAAACTAGTGTCATGCTTTAAAAGAAAAAGAAAAAAAATAAACTAAACTAGTGTCCATGCTGCTCAGATTTGTGGAAAATGAGTTTTCAGTTAGAATTGGAGAAATTAATGAGAATGAATGAGATGTTGGAGTAAACTGGTGCAGAATATGTTGGTACAAATAGATCGCTACCAAAACGACACAAAATATCATCTCTCGACTGATTAATATGTGGAAAGGTAGACAAAACAAAGTATAAAGATTTATTAAGGATAATTTTGTGGTATATGCGAAGATCATGCTTAATTTTTCATGCATTTTGGCTCAAAACGTCTGCCTATTTTTGAATCATATTGGTATGAAATTTGAAATACTTGATTTCAATGGCTCAAACTCTAGCTAGCTGGTAAGGGAGTACGTATCTTGCTAACTATACACCCAAACTAGTCATAACGAATCAATTTTTTTTTGTGAATTATTGAACACCGTATTTAAAATACAATTTTTTTTATGACAAATAATTTAATCATGAATTTACAATGTCTCAAAATTTTCTTTATCGATGTCTCAGAAATTTCTTTATAATTACTTAAGAGATTATCACTTTTTCTCTTTTTTGTTATTAGACAACAATCATACTAAATCAGTTTTCCTTTTGGATCAATGAAAGACTTAAATCATGTCACAAATTTAAAATTATATGTTCCAAATTTTTACAAA
Organism: Papaver armeniacum; assembly: GCA_023531295.1. Lineage (NCBI taxonomy): Eukaryota > Viridiplantae > Streptophyta > Magnoliopsida > Ranunculales > Papaveraceae > Papaver > Papaver armeniacum. Next base: position 47,232 of record JAJJWW010003868.1, on the reverse strand, counting down.
CAACTATTATTAGAGCAATCTTTTCTAGTTAGAATTAAAATGTTAAGGTAATCAATAAATGTTTTAAAATCGAATAAATATTTATATGTCAATTTGATTAAATGTTAGACATGTATATTTACCGAATTTTGTTTGTCATATTCGTAGATGAAAAATATATCAAAAATACGAATTATCATCGTGCTAGATTTTTTTTCTAAACTTTTTGTATCCTGCACACTTGAATCTCTAAATCTAAAAAAATGGCAACAACATCCTATACAGATACAAACATTTTATCTAGATGACTGATTTTTACTTAAGTCTCAAATCCCAATCTTAAAGCAATGGACGAGATGATTTTTGTAGTGAAAGAAAAATGGGAAAACCAAGTAAAAAGAGAGAGAAATCAAGAATATGGCCTTGCATTGGTTGCGAAATGTATGCATTTTCTACACCCCATTTCTGCAGCTATGAAGTTTTTTGCACCTATATAGCGTTTCTATCTTCTATGTCACAAAGAATCATCCTTCTTGTCTAAGTACTAGGCTTTGAAGCTGTGAGAGAATACTTAAACAACATTCTTTAATGAAAAGTAGACTCATGATTTGCTTCCATAAACCATAACCCAAGGGCGAAACGCAATATATTATAATAATTGGGCCAATCTTTACAAAATGCTAAGATTTTAGACTTTTTTACTAATGCCTTGAATCTGATCATGAACCAAAATAGTAATTTTTGCCTTCCACACTAACTGTTATGGTGTGTTGCTTTGATCTTTCATTTTTACAAAAAAACGCTCACAAAACAGGACCCCGCAGCGGCCCGAAACCATATACTAAGTGACTTTGGTCAAGTCCCCTTTAGGGGACGGTGCAACTTGATCCAACGGACCTACATCATATAATGGCGCTCTTATATGGAAATGGAATTCGGAGACGCTTCGTCAAAGTAAACTGTTTCCTTAAATGTGGTACTTCCCGGAAACGGTTTAATACTCAACTAGAAAAAGTTCACACTAGTTTCATCACAATAAAATTTATATCTCAAACCTTCATCACAATGAAATTTATATCTCAAAATGCCACCCACAATATTTCATGACATTCATTTTAAGTTTATATAACTAGCTTACAATATCATGTCGCTCAAATCTGTGAAAAGTTAGTTTGGAGACAGGGTTACCCAAATAGGATGAGTGCATTTTGAAATGTTGGAGTAAACTGGTATAGGATATGTCGAGACAAATAGCTCGCAGTGAAAATCAAATGGAATATGATTTCTAAATTGGTGCTTTTTGGATAAAAAGATACCACAAGATTCAACAAACAATGATTGAAGGGTGAATATGAGAATTGATTGTTTCTCTTGCAAAAAGATTGTATCCGAACCTACGAGTGATTCATAGAGCTCATTATGAGGTAAATCAAATTGAATCGAGATATGACTTTAGTGTGTCAAGCCATGGTCCATGATACTCGATAGAGAACAATATAATCAATTCTTTTAAATCTATTGAAAGAGCATAGATACTAAATCAATTTCATCAAAACAATTTCGCAATGATTGGTTTGCAAGACTGACTATTGTTTCTCCTCCGATAATCAACTTCACATCATTTCAATGTTGCACGACAAATGTATTGGCACCCTGGTTAGCGATTCTGCTGGCAATAATTCGTATTGGTGAAAATGCACACATTTTTCGGCGAGGTGAAAAAAATCGACCAACTATGTGGTCATTGTGTGCAATTCGGCATAAATATGAAAATATTTTAATTCATGTATAATTCTTTTTAGCTATGTGAGTTCGACACTAATAATTCATCACATACTAAATTATAATGAATTTTCTTTTAGTATTGTTCTGAGTGTATACCATTGAAATGAATATATACTACCTTATATGTACAACACTTTTGCTTATACAAGAACCCCGACATTACTTTTCCCCGAATCCGCGAGATATGTATAAACTCCTCTAGATCCACCGAATATAAAATAACCGCAAAGCCTATTGATAAGTCTTAAAATAAGCATTTATAAATATTATCTAATTCGAGTTTATGGATGTCCAGTTGGGTTTCATGATTTTCCTCTATGGGATATAGGTAACCGTGGAGAAGCTTTGGATGACACTAATCGCATACATTTATTGATCTCGTTATATCGAATTGTCGATTTGGATATATATGATGTTTCAAAACTACTGAGCATCTATGTTCCCAAATAAACCAAGATAATGATGGCTATTTTATCCGCCATTTGTGAGAAATCCGATCTCAGAATCCATTTATTGACCCATGTACTTATCGAGTCGGTGTTGACTATGAGTTAATAAAGTCCAAGGAGAACCAGAACCAAATATCTCTAGAAAAAGGGCATAACCTGACGAGATTTTGTTCATTTCTTGAGCTTGAGCATTCACATCGGACAGTCTGTTAGAAGTTGGTAGAGCATTCTGGGTTAATTCCCAAATGAATAATCTAGTTTCTTGTTATTGTTTTGATTTTTCATAATTTCTTCCAAGGAAAATTAATCATACTATTGTTCTCTTGGTCTCGGTTTGTAAGAAAGTTATATATATTCTTAGTTGAAAAGAATCATAACGAATGATATCTCTATTTGATCTTATCTCGATCTCTATTTTGTGTCGATATTGCAAGAATTTTTTCTTTAACGTCCGATGCGAAGTATTCGTCTAAGTTTCTTGATCCCATTATTTTCTGGTGTTCTTAACTCTTGAACCAATTTTGGAATTGAGTCATTCGATCGATTGTTTTGAAATTATATCGGCATTACGAACCCACATATCTTCCCATATTTTAGTGCAAGCTCCATTTTTATTTGCCAAACGAAATTACCTTTGATAAGTTCAATCCTTTTCGGATATTAGTCCAAATCCAAGATATGTTAGAAGTTTTATAGAATTCTAGAGGACGTGGGTTTGGAAATGATTAGCTTTTAGAAGTTGGACACATAATTGATTTGGTTCAGATATTAGTCTGCTAGCAAGTTTTTTGAGGAGAGCTAAATTGAATTGTTATGGATTTTTAATTTCTAGACCCCCTTGAGAGACATGCTTGCAAACACTGGCCCAAGATTTTATGTAACCACCTTGTCGTTTGACCCATGTTTGTTCCATCAGAAATTTCTTTGAATCCGGTCCAATTGATCTAAAGTTTTTCTGGGAAGAGCAAGGACTTACATTTGATACGTTGGATAGGTTAGAAGAATAGATTTTACCAACACCATTCGACCCACATGAGAGAAAACTTTAGATTTATGCCTTTCAGCGTGGAATAATAGAACAAAGGTTCAAAATTTTCTTTTCTATTATTGTCAACAAAAAAATAAGGGTGAGGTGTGGGGAAAGCTATCGTTTATACTCACTAATGGAGTCTTGAGGATTTTTACAATTATTTTCCCATGTCTAAAATGGATGAGGACTTTTGCAACTTTAATAGCTATAGATCAACCACTGGGAATTACGACTGCATTAACTGCAAAAACTTGGGCTTTGTTATTGGCCTCAAGAACAACAACATAGAGACATTGGCCAAGAGAACCTTCTGCATTTCATCACATTTGAAACCGACTCAGAGAACCTTCTGCATTTCATCACCTCCTCTACCCCCACCTTGGCACATAACATGAATGGTTGAAGAAATAAAAAGCAGACTTCGACCGATCCCGCAAGCTGCTATTCAGCACAACTACAGGGAAGGAGATCGAGCAGCCGACAGAATGACCAATCATGCAACAGATGGAAGCCAAACAAGAAATTCATCAACCAAAATATGAGACCAGACAACCCATCTTTTATTAGTCACATTTTATTTCAGACTCGTGGTACCCATATACCCACGACAAATTGTAATTTAATTCCTTTTAATAATATGCCTTAGATTTTTCAAGGGCACCCCTTAGCCATACTCTAGACACTAGAATCCTAAAGAAGCCCCAAAGACAGGTATAAGGCGTTAGGGTTCAGTGGAGATCACATCTTTCACCAAACACTTGAACGGCACATCGTGATAATTCTCCTGCCTTCTTCCATTTTCTTCGTTATCAACACCACCACCAGAATCATCAATGGGTTATAAATGGAATATGGGTTTTGTGTCTCATATACCATGGAAAGACGGAGTGAAAATGGTTTGATTTGGAGATTTGGTTTGTGCGGAATCGGAAACGTGGTTTTCATAATTCAGTCTTCCAAGATTTGATTTGGATACCTCACAGTAAGGAAGTAGTACCTGCTCCTTGTTGAACAGAAGTTGTTAGTGTCACCAGAAACAGTAAGTCTCAAAGAACTCAAAATATCAGTTTCAATTTTGATTTATTATGACTAATTTTAATCAATTTCTCTTGCTCTTAATGCAGAGGTTCACAATTCGGAGTCATTTGTATACATGAGCAAAGAGCATTGCTACCGTCTAATGAAAGAGACGACTTTGAAAATGGATGCAAAAAGCAATGGAAAGAGGGTACTCCTGTAAGTATAAAAAAATTCACTCTCTTTACGGGAAAAATTAGTACTATTCTGATGTGCTGCAACCACGAAATGATTAAGTTGTTTGAGCTTTGGGTTTCAAGAATTTGTTTTTGTGACATCTAGGTTTAGAAACAAACATGTCTTTCGGGTTGCTTACCGAGATTAGCCGAATTATAATAATGGCTTTGCAGAATTAATATGTTTAAAGGAATGTGTCTGACTAAAATCTTGGATTGCTGCATTGATGGGTGTGAACGTTTACGATGTGGTTATCTAGTAATGGATGATTAAGAATGTCAGCTAGAGAACTGTCCAAATTGTTACTAACAATGTTGCATCCGAGTTGTGTAGTATTCTGGTTGCAGCTGGATTTCTACCAAAATTTGTTTGCTCTGGCTGCCCGTTGTTAGGACACTGTTTATGTTCAATTATATTTATCTGTATCTTCTTGAAAGCAAAAGTTATATATCATGACTTTTATTTGGTGCAGAGATGCATAAAACCATGGAATGCAATAAGCTTCAAAATACCTTACACATGGTTCTTCCTAAATTTGCGATGCTGAGAGACAGCGAGTGACATAATGAGATCGGTTTTTAGTTGGAAAAGCTGAAAGACAGTGCTTGTGATGCTGATGACATAATGGACGAGTTCTCTTATGAAACTCCTTGAGATCAAGCTATAGTTGAAGAAGTATAAAGACAGTGCTTGCAATGCTGATGAAATAATGGATGAATTCTCCCACTAAACCTCTTGATTCTACACCAATAAAAATAGCTTGAAGACTTAAAAGTTAATGTGATCTGTCCTCCTCCTGCAATTTCGTTTCAAGTTGCTAAAAGATAGCCATATGACTTTTCCTCTCATTAGTAAGTCTTATTTTTCTCATTTTCATTGGTTTTTGTCTACATTTCAGCTGTTTGTGGTTTGATCCTCAATTTTTTTTTCAATTAGTCTTGTTCGACTTATTTATTACACCATCTCTGAGTAAGTAATTTATCTACTTAAATTCAACATTCACCATGTACACTAGGAAGTTCTTTGTAATCTGAAACATAGAGCAGAGGGATGTTGCATGTCTTCCTGCTACATATAATTGAACTCTTTTCATTTTTCCTGGTTTACAACTTCATAAGATTTCTGTTAAAGTAATGTGCTCATCATGTAATGCTAGGTTAGATCTATTACATGCTTTTCTAAATTGATTAGTAATGGTGGCTCGCATCATAAGTAATTCAACGACGAGGAACTTAAAACCTTTAGGTATGCTTACATCCTTAATGATTGCTTCACTTAATTGTTATTACAATGAATTCTGAACCGATCCTAAATGAATAACATGTAATAGATTGTAATGCATCCATTGAAAGTTAGCTAGGGTTAATGGATAGATTCCATTAATGTAACTAGTTTGAATTTAATGTTAACACGTACACTAGGAAGTGCTTGATAGTTTGAAACATAGAACACAAATATGTTGTATGCCTTCCCGTTACATATAGTATACAATAACCTAGACATTCTCGCTTCAACTTGTTTCGCCGGTGAAATTATTTGTTTCTCTTATATAATAAAATAATAGATTTGAGAAGTTTGTGCATAGAGAGCTATGATTGTGTTTTGGTCCACATAAGTCGTCTACGTATAATAAAATTAAGAATCATGTTGCTAGTTTGCTACATTTTGCTCAAGGAATGCTTCTCTACCTGAGCCAGTTGGGGACCGTTGGTAGTGTATGAGCCTTGGTGACGATATTCACTGCCGTTGATTCTCTTAAACTTGATCAAAAGTCGAAATATGCTTATTTATACCTAAGTATGTAGTTGTCAGCATTCGACGTATTATAGGGCAGACTAGATTGAATTGAAGAATCGTTTTTGGTTCGTTATTGATAGTTACAACTGGGCTCAAATGCCGAATATTCTGTATCAACAGAAAATCAGGACAGTTTGAAACATATGCATGAAGACTAAGGCTTTGACGTCCATGTATCTTAATTTTTGAATATATATGATGCTGTTTGCTTCTTCGAAGTAGCCTCTGTTTTAAAACTTCGAATGATTGCTTCTGGAACTCACTAACCATGTGAAACAGCCAAACCTTGACTTCTACGCAAAGAATTTTACATTTACATCAGGAAATCCTTCACATAGTTCTGCAATCGTGTTAATAGATTCTGTTGCGAAATGAAATCTTTTGTAGTCTGTTAAATAGCAATAATAATATCTATACTGTTGTCAAGTGACAAAAATTCACTCGTAGTATCTAACTCATTTTATGGGCTTGATTAGGTACGTTGATCATCTGGGGGTGATTTGGATCTTCAACCATAAAGGCTTTTGCAGAAAAACTTTAATCGGTGGGAACTACAGTCTTCCCAATACCACAAATATGGTTCTGAATCCAGATTACTATAGGTGACTCTTTCTTAATGTCTGTTGGACATGTTTTTCGTTCTTTTGTTTCTGTATATCAAAGTTCTTGATTCACATATCGATTAGTCATTTGAATCTGTGATTTTTTAAACAGCGTTCTTCTTTGGTCCCGGTTCATAGGAAAGAGCATCGTGTTAACCAGTTACGATGGCGTTAGGGTTCAGTAACATTACATCTTCCAAACACTCGAACCAGTTACGGCGGCGCGTTGTTCCAATCCTACTGCCTTCTTCCATCTTCTTCATTACCACCATCACCGCCACCATCACCATCACCACCACCACCACCGATGGGTTATAAATGGAATATGGGTTGTGTCTCATATACCCTGGAGGGATGGAGTGAAAATGGTTCGATTCAGCAGAAATTGGGGCTTTCATAATTCATTCTGAAACGGTTTGATTTGGATACCTCACAGTAAGGCAGTAGTACCTGCTCCTTGTTGACCAGCGTTTACGTTTGCATTACCGAAATCGTAAGTATCAAAGAACTAAAAATATCAGTTTCAATTTGATTTATTATGACTAATTTTAATGAATTCCTATTGCTCTGAATGTAGAGGTGTGTATGTGGAGTCATTCGTATACATCAGCAGAGAGCATTGCTACTGTCTAACAGAAGAGGCAACTTTGGAAGTGGGGGCAGAAAGCAATGGAAAGAGGGTACTCCTGTAAGTATCAAAAAAATTCACTCTCTTTAGGGAAAAAATTAGTCTTGTTAGTGTTGTGCACCTACTCAGTACTATGCTAATGTCCTGCAACCACCAAATGATTAAGTTGTTTGAGCTTTGGGTTTCAAGAATTTGTTTTTTTGACATCTGGTTTAGAAACAAACATGTAAACATGTCCTTCGGGTTGTTTACTGAGATTAATCGAATATTAATATTGACTTTTCAAACTAATATGCAAAGGAATGTGTCCGACTAAAATCTTGGATTGTTGCATTGATGGATGCGAACATTTACGATGTGGTTATCTAGTAATGGATGATTAAGAATTCCAGCTAGAAAACAGACCGAATTGTTACAATGTTGCATCCGAGTTGTGTAGTATTCTGGATGCAACTGGATTTCTAACAAAATTTGTTTTCTCTGGTTGCCAGTGGTTAGCACACTGTTTATCATGAAAACTATCCGTATCTTCTTGAAACCTAAAGTCGCATATTATATCATGGCTTTTATTTGGTGCAGAGATGCATAAAACCATGGAATGCAATAGCTTCAAAATACCTTACACATGGTTCTTCCTATAATTGTGATGCTGAGAGTAAGCAAGTGACATAATGAGATCGATTTTTAGTTGGAAAAGCTGAAAGACAGTGCTTGTGAAGCTGATGACATAATGGATGAATTCTCTTATGAAACTCCTTGAGATCAAGCTATAGTTGAAAGAGCTTAAAGACAGTGCTTGCGATGCTGATGAGGTACTGGATGAATTCTTCTACGAAACCTCTTGCGTCCACACCTACAAAAACAGCTTGAAGACATAAAAGTTAATGTGATTTGTCCTCCTGCAATTTCGTTTCAAGCTGCTAAAAGATAGGATAATGACTTCTTCTCTCATTAGTAAGTTTTATTTTTCTCATTTTCATTGATTTTTGTCTATATTTCAGCTGTTTCTGGTTTGATCCTCAGTAACAAATTGTTAGTGAGGATATTTCTCCAATCAGTATTGTTCGACTTGTTTATTACACCATTTCTTAGTATGTAATTTTATCTAGTTTAAGTTTAATACTCACCATGTAAATTAGGAAGTTCTTTGTAATCTGAAACATAGAGCATAGGGATGTTGCATTTCTTCCTGCTCCATATAATTGAATTGGATTTTTAGAAGTAACCAAGAAACAAAGACTTCTCATGATTTTCTCATTGTTCAGAAATTTGAAAAATCAATACAAATTAATACCAACTCTTTTCATTTTCCTGGTTTACAACTTTATAAGACTTCTGTTAGAGTAATGTGCCTCGTCATGTATTGCTAGGTTGGATCTATTACATGCATTTCTAGATTGATTAGTAATGGTGGCTCGCATGATAAGTAATACAACAACGAGGAACTTAAACCTTTAGGTACGCTTACAACCTTAATGATTGCTTCACTTGATTGTTATTACATTGCTGGATTGTGAACCGATCCCAAATGAACAACATGTAATGGATTGTAATGCATCCATTGGAAGTTAGCTAGGATTATTGGATAGATTCCATTAATGTAACTAGTTTGAATTGGATATCTCACAGTAAGGCAGTAGTACCTGCTTGTTCCCTGCTCCTTGTTCAATTTTGATTTATTATGACTAATTTTAATGAATTCCTCTTGCTCCTAATGTAGATGTGTGTAATGTGGAGTCATTCGTATACATCAGCAGAGATCATTGTCACTGTCTAACAAAAGAGGCAACTTTGGAAGTGGAGGTAGAAAGCAAAGGAAAGAGGATACTCCTGTAAGTTTCAGAAAAATTCACTCTCTTTACGGAAAAAATTTGTCTTGTTAGTGTTGCGCACCTACTCAGTACTGTGCTAATGTCCTGCAACCACCAAATGACTAAGTTGTTTGAGCTTTGGGTTTCAAGAATTTGTTTTTTTTTTTTTTTGACATCTAGGTTTAGAAACGAAACATGAAAACACGCCCTTTGGGTTGTTTGGCGAGATTAGCCGCTAATTAATAAGGACTTCTCAGAACTAATATGTTCAAAGGAATGTGTCTGACTGTCCAAATTGTTGCTGCGAACGTTTACGATGTGGTTATCTCGTAATGGATGATTAAGAATGTCAGCTAGAGAACTGTCCAAATTGTTACAAACAATGTTGCATCCGAGTTGTGTAGTATCCTGGATGCAACTGGATTTCTAACTAAATTTGTTTGCTCTGGCTGCCCGCGGTTAGCACACTGTTTATGTTCAATTATTTCTATCTGTATATTCTTGAAACCTAAAGTAATATATTGACTTTTATTTGGTGCAGAGATGCATAAAACCATGGAATTCAAAAGCTTCAAAATGCCTTACACATGATGCTTCCTAACATTGTGATGCTGAGAGAAAGCAAGTGACTTAATGAAATCAATTTTAAGTTCAAAAAGTGAAAGACAGTGCCCGTGGTGCTGATTCTCTTATGAAACTCCTTGAGATCAAGCTATAGTTGAAAAAGCTTAACGACAGTGCTTGCTGTGCTGATGACGTAATGGATGAGTTCTCCTATGAAACCTCTTGCGTCTACACCAATAAAAACAGCTTGAAGGCTTAAAAGTTGATGTGATTTGTCTTCCTGCAATTTTGTTTCAAGCTGGCTAAAGTCAACTCCTCTCATTAGTAAGTTTTATTTTTCTCATTTTCATTGTTTTTTGTCTATATTTCTGCTGTTTCTGGTTTGATCCTCAGTAACAAATTGTTGGTGAGGATTTTTCTCCAATTAGTATTGTTCAACTTGTTTATTACACTATTTCTTAGTACGTAATTTTCCCTAGTCTAAATTTAATGTTAACCATGTAAACTCGGAAGTTCTTGGTAATCAGAAACATAGAGCATAGAGATGTTGCATTTCTTCCTGCTCCATATAATTGAATTAAAATTTAGAAGTAAGCAAAGAAACAAAGATTTCTCTTGATTTTCTCATTGTTCAGAAATTTGAAAAATTGATACAAATTAATACCAACTCTATTCATTTTTCCTGGTTTACAACTTTATAAGACTTCTATTAGAGTAATGTGCTCGTTGCTATGTATTGCTAGTTTATATCTATTACATGCATTTCTAGATTGATTGGTAATGGTGGCTATTACATTGATGATAAGTAATGCAAAGATAAGGAAAATCAGGATAGTCTGAAAAACATGCATGAAGACTGAGGCCTTGACATTCATCTCTTCTTAATATTTGAATTTATATATATATGATGTTGTTTGGTTCTTCAAAGTGGCCTCTGTTTTAAAACTTCGTCTGATTGCTTCTGGAACTCACTAACCCATGTGATACAGCCAAACCTTGACTTCTATGCAAAGAATTTTACATTTATATCAGGAAGTCCTTTACATGGTTCTGCAATCGCCAAACCTCTCTTGTTAATAGCTTCTATTGCGAAATGAAACCTTTTGTCGCCTGTAATCAACAATAAAATTCTCTATACTGCTGTCAAGTGACAAAAATTCACTGGTAGTATCTAACTGGCTTGATTAGGTACGTTGATTATCTGGGGTTGATATTGATCTTCAACCATAAGGTCTTTCCTAGACAAACTTTAATCGGTGGAACTACGGTCTTCCAAATATGGTTCTGAATCCATATTACTATAGGCGGGTCTTTCTTAATGTTTAATGGACATGTTTTTAGTTCTTTGTTTCTGTATATGGAAGTTCTTGATTCACATATCGATTAGTCATTTGAATCTGTTACTTTTTGACCAGCGCTCTTCTTTGGTCCCGGTTAATAGGAAAGAGCGTTGTGTCAACGACTCACGATGGCTTTCCATACTTGCAAACCTATTATAATTGAAGATTAAACTAGTTAACTAGAAGCTATATTTGTACAGAAATGTAGACAATTGCAGTAGCCAAATTATGTAGTAGTTCTTGTCCCATGTTCTTAATCTGGGTGTATTTAAAAGGTAGTGGTGGTTTCCATGTTCTTAATTTCTAAATGCACTTGTTTGCTTGAAACTTCTCTACCTGAGCCTGCTGGGACCATTGGTAGTGGTGGTTTCCATATTGTCAAGGCTTGATGACAATATGCACAGCCGCATTGTTAATTCTCTAAAACTTGATCAAGAGTCGAAGTATGCGTTTTATTGTCAGCATTCAACGTATTCTGGACCAGACAGATTGCATTGAAGAATCCTTTTTGATTTTGTGACCTGATAGTCTGATATCTATTGTATGTGTTTTAGGGTATTGATAAATTATAATTGGGCTCACCTGCCGAATATTCTGTATCAATAAAACAGGAGAGTGTTGTGAATACGCATGAAGATTTAGTCTTTGAGATTCATTTCTATCTTAGTTTTCGAATATGTATGATGCTGTTTTCTTCTTCTACTTCTTTGAAGTAACATCTGTTTTAAAATGTATGCTCATTAACTCAAGTAAAACTGTCAAACTTTGATTTCTACGCAAAGTATTTTTCATCTGCATCAGGAAATCTTTCACATAGTTCTGCATCCGTCTGTCATAAATTTGTTAAGAGTTTCTGGTGCGAAATGAAACCTCTGTCATATATTTGTTATCAATAATAATCTCTATACTGCTCTCAGGTGACAAAGTTTCACTCTTAGCATCTAACTCATCTATTGGCTTGATTAGGTACTTAGATCAGCTGGGGATGAGATCAACCTTGAGACATAAAGTCTTCTGCAGACCAACTTTAATTGGTGGGAACTATGACTCTGAATCCAGATTACTATAGGTAAGTCTTTCTTGCTATCTATTGGACATGTAATTCATTATTCATCAATGCTCATGTTTTTTCGTTCTTTATTCCTGTCTTGTGTATCAACTTTCAAAAAAAAGAATTTTTTTATGTGTGTCAAAGTACTGAATTCACAGACAAATTAGTCATTTTATTTTGTTACTCCTTTATCAAAACTCCGCTCGCAGAACATGAGGTAGCTTTTGTGTCACATGGTAAAGTTTAAGATCAAGGTGGAATTGGCTGGAATTTTTTGAACAGTTTTGGAATGTTATACAACAAATTTTGCTTTATTTTATCATTTTCCGAAATTATATGACAAACTTCAAACCATGATAATTTAGGTGGCGCCACAGGTACCGATTGCAAATGGAAATGTAAGTGGAAGATAGATTTTTTGAGGTCTACTAGCGTTGTTGATTTTGGCAAGGAAGCGGAGGAAATGGTATAGTCATCTCAAGCACATTTCATTCATCGTGTCATTGGTTTTTTCAAGGAAGCCGAAGAAATGGAGATAGTCATCTCAAGCACATTTCATTGTTGCTAAACATATGTATGTCAGTAACTTAATGTTACTCATTTCCGGTTCAAATTTTTATAACGTTTTTGTTCTACTGTCTGCAGAATGTAGTTTCAGTTTTGTGCTAAGTGATCGGAATCAGTTCCTATTGGCATTTCTCTTTTGATATCTGTTTATGAATTTTCGTTTCTTAATGTTACCAAAAAGGTACCACTCTTGCATAGATGTAATGATGTAGCATTTCCATTCCCAGATTCCCTCCTGCACTTTGCTTAATCAGCTCCAAGTATGTGGGAACACTGGCAGTGGCTTAGTTCAAGTGGATGATGTGCTATTTCCAGTGCTTCAAAATATGTTATGTGAAAAGTCCGTCAACAGACGAGCATTGTCCAGCATTTAGGAGTTACTCATCTTCTTTCTAATTTAATGATTTCTGTGTCAATTAGGATCTCAATTGGTAGGTCTTGTTAACTCAGGCAATGGGATAGAAGGCACTTGCAGTGCTGCAAACTGACACCAGCCAGAACACACAAAATACGTAGGAGAAAGAGAATCCTACTGCACTAAATACATAGGCATCCCATTGCCTATGTATTTTGGCCATCCCAAGTGCCTTATATCCCATCCAAGTTCTTCTACCATACCCCAAATTCTCATTGTTTTTTGCACCATTCCAAGAAAGCTTAGAACTACTGAACTGGTGGAATAAGGGGTAGAGTTTCCATAATACCTTTGTACAAACCTATGCCATGAGTTGCCGAAACTTTTCTGGGGTACCAAACTTCTTCCATAGTGATGATTGATTTTCCTCTACAACTGATTCTTTTGATGGCCATATCTCCATACCCACCTACCTTGACAAAAGTGCTTTGTTTGGAATTTTAATCTTTTTGATCCCTAGGCCTCCTAGCTTCTTCGACTTGCATACCTTGTCCCAACCAAACCCACCCAAGGCAAAGCCTTCTTCTCGGTATCCCCCACATTGTTGACAAGGCTAAGGCAGCGTTAGAAAAAGAACGTCCGGGATTAGTCTCATGCTCGGATATCCTTAATATCTTGGCGCACAATGTCGTATACTGGGTAAGTTTTCTTCTTATAATGCTAATAAAAAGGTTGATTCAGTTTTATGTTGCAACTTGCCCCAACATTAGTATATGCACAGTTGGAAGGTCCGCACTGGGAGGTTGGGAAAGGAAGAAGAGATGGACTCATCTCGAACGCAACAGAAGCTCAACTATTGATGCCAAAGGCTGACGAAAACATAACAAGTCTCATCCGTGGATTCGAATCGATCGGACTATCAGCTGCAGATCTCGTCACATTATCTGGGGAACACACAATAGGTTTCACACATTGTGTAGAATTCGCTAACCATATCGTCCGAAACGATACCACATTAAACTCTACAATAAGAGAAAAGGTAATGTTTAGCTGTCCGTTCCCGAAGACTGACAGAAGCACTTGACCAAAATACTGAGTTTGTATTCGATAACAAGTTGTTCTTTAATAGCTTGCGTCATCGGAAAGGTTTGCTCTTGAAGGATCATGTATTGGCCTTTGGTGAAAATGATCTTAGTTGTAAATTAGTTTATAGATATTCCGAAAACCAAGCATTGTTTTTTCATGAATTTGCAAAAGACATGGTGAAACTGGGAAGTGGGAAGAGGTGGTGTTAAGACTGGAAATAAAGGAGAGGTTAGAAGGATTGCAAGAAATTCAACTGATTAGGGATTCTGTTGAATTTACGGATTACTGTCGAGCATAATGAGAGGGTAATTTAACGTTTGGTAGGAGCTACATATTAATACATGCACATTTCCCTATCTATCGAATATTGTTTTGCCAGTACAACCAAAATCTTTATAAACACGAAAATGTATTTCGCTCTATATATTTGTGGTTTGGGTCATTTTTCATTGTCACTTGAAACTAAAAATAAAAAATGACTGGCAAAATTTTCAGAGGTAACGTTTTTCTTACCGGTTTGGATTCAGAGGCGTCTCAATTTCAAGAACAATCTCGAGAGACTAACAACTTTGCCAGTCTCTGGTATCATATAGTGTGCTTTGTATATGCAAGTACGTACTAAGTTACATTGCGCCAATGTTTCTGCTCTAAGTGTTCAAACTTTGTACAGCTCAACTTAGGTGCAAGTAAAAGATTTAAAGATTTAGTTCACCATCTCAAATGACTACAAACTGACGGGATGTAAAGCATGATGGAGACCGATACTCTGGTTGTGCCAGTATGAACCACAATCTTTTATTTTCAAATTTTCAGGTTTGGTTAGGTTCAGTTACTGTATTCTAATTGACAAATTAAGTTTCTTTAATGACTATGAATTTCAACATTTACACATTACTTCATGTTGGGCATGTGAGATGTCTAACACCTCTATAAATACGGTATATTCCTGTTACGATTCAGTTCATTACTTGCTTTTATCTCAGTCTTTTTGCTATGTTTCTTGTCCAACTTCTAATAGCCTCTGATCCTTCTCTTTAAGGTTTATTTTCTTCTCTAATTCACGAATTTCATTTCTGGTCGGTTTAAGTTTTCTCCAATGTCTCAGTTTCATCACCTAGAATGAAGAAAAATTTCTGTTAGGATTCCCTTTGAACTTTGGTGTGATGATACATACATAATATGAGTAGTGCTTATAAACTAGCTAGTCATGTCCTCGGAGTGAAATGATAACACAAGTTGTATGCCAAACATCAGAAACTCGAAACTCGTGATCTTAATTTTCATGATCCAAACATTTTACAAACCAATTGCTCGCATAATATCATCGCATTTCTGTTTGTTTTTCATTGGATTAGCTACAAGTGGACAACATGCATGATGCATTTGAGTAGCAGATCAACATATACGTATCTGTGTCATAGTCTTTTGGAAATATAGCGCGTGTCTGTTTTGGGAAACACATATGTCACAAACACATGGCCGGCACGTTTTTCCAGGTGAAGACCAATACCAAATACATTGCCCAACGTTCAGAAACCGATTAGTTTTTTTTTTTTAAGAGCAGAAAAAGTATTTTGGGGACATTGTGTTGGTGTAACTTTTATGCATCGATCTTAACATGGTACTGTAGTCTAGAGAACACATAATTCGGCTAAAATTTGTAAACACTGTTCGTATATTCGTGATATATGATATGATACATAAAATGAAAATCGTTTTTTTTTTTTTTTTTTTGAAGGAATCTGTTACCATTTTGTATCAAAAGTTCAAAACGCTTTAGTTCATTGTCAATGAGCAGTATATACTTCCTCTATTTTTTTCTTTTTTGGAAAAAAAAAATTCATTCAACTATAGGAGTGCTGAGCTAGCACTAAAGATACAACAAACACTTGCTTAGTACAAGGAAAGAAAAAATAGACAAAAGAGAGTGCAGAGCGGAGAAATCCTTTCTTATATGTTGAAACTAGTAATTATCATTTAAAAGTCAGTAATTTCATCTAATTATCGTTTAAAACTAGTGTTCCTCTAATTTTTTTGTTTGTTGTAGTTATCATAAAAGTCAGAGCTACGGTACAGTAGTTGAAAGGTTGTTTATAGCCCATGACTTCTAATTGGGTAGGCTGTTTTGGCAGTGGTGTAAAAATGTTTTGGCTTCAAATCTTACATGCATCTACCTGCATATGTAAATTATCATCGTCCATTGAATTGATGGGACTTATCTCGATTCTTTAGTTTGCTTAGAATACAAATTAAGGTCTTCAAAATTCACGCCATTAAGGTCTAGGAGAATAAAGTCGGGTAAGTTATAGATTTAATTCACCATCTCAAATGAGTACAAACTGACCGGACGTCACCGATCTATAACAGAAATACCCCGTAGATAGTAGGCATAGTTTTTGCAGGATGGATCTATAACTTACCCGACTTTATTCTCCAATAGACCTTAATGGTGGGAATTTTGAATTTTGACTCCAAGACCTTGATGGCGTGAATTTTGAAGACCTTAATGGCGTGAATTTTGAAGACCTTAATTTGTATGGATCAAGGAGGAGACTTTTGAAGTTCGGATTAAGGACAAAGATTTACTACCTGCCCCCTTCTGTTGTTACTTCGACACCACTACTTCTAATATACGACTCCGCCTGCACGTATACTGGGTTTCTCTGATCAGCTCTTCTTATATTGGTTTGATGGGATATGTCTTATACTCTACAATTTGCAAACGAAACATCTCAAGGTGGTTAGATGCTCGTGTGATAAGCAGAATCGTCATATTTTTCAACTCAAGCTGTGAAGAATCACTCCAGGCCGGCATGTTGCTGAGGATGATAATTTCTTTTGCCCGCACATGGATTATCAGCTGCATGCTCAGGTGGAAAACATCCTTTCCTTGAGAACCTTCATTCCCGAAGGAGAAACTAGGAAATTTGACGGTAACAATGATTTTATACAGTATCTACAGTCAGGAAATAAACCTGCAGGATGGGTGGTTACAGGAAGAGTAGCACAAAAAATTTATGCTTTCTTTAGTTAGTTTTGTCTTGTTATTGGGTCGCCAACCTAGTAAGCCGTACCGGTATACCAGTCCATAATTTCTACTTGTTTGTGGGAAAATGATAGATAACTAGCTACTTGCCGGCAATTGTTTTACCATGAATGAATCTCTGGATCATAATGTTCACTCCAATGAGTCATCAAGGATCTACACTGAAAGGATGCCAGTTCGATTGGATCATTTTTTATGTTACCGGATTTTTTAAAAATTTTAAAGGGACATTGATTGCAGTCAAACAACATAAGCTATGGAGTTATGGAAATTGGATTTTTTTTTTTTACTCAGCATATCAATTAGTTGAGTCAGTTTTAAGAAAAAAAGGATTCTGGAGGTAAAAGGAAAGTGAACTAGTTGATCTTTAACATGACACATATCACGAGTCACCGGCTCACAGGTATGCATGAATGGTTATATTGAATAATTAGTTCCCAAGAAGACAAACTTAAAGAGTAAAGATAATAGAACAAAAATGGCATTTCTTGCATGTGAAGTACTACTACTAAGGTCTAAGGCTATTGCAACACGAAGGGAGTATTACAAAGCAGTTTTTTTTATCATTGAATAACAGCTAGCATACATGGGAATTTCTGTAGTCATGCCCTTAGAGTGAAATGCTAACACATAAAACTCGTATATTCGTGACCTTAATTTTAATGCCTGGAACATTTTATGAACAGATTTCACATAATATATCATCCCACTTTCGTTTTCTTTTTTCCAATGGATTAGACACAAATAGGCAAGGTGGATTCTGAGCGGCAGATCAACGTATGGTACAGTAGTGAGACAAAGAGAGAACTGGGACTGAAGTTTGTTGATTGCGAGATAGAGGTCCATCTATTACAAGGCAACTTCTTTTTCTTGTCCTAACGAATTTTAGGAAACTAAGTATAAAGTATAGTTCTTGTACAAATAGGAAATGCGAACTCTATAAATACATACATCTCTTTCACTTTTCCATATACTTTCTCAGTTTTTCTCGACTCTCGACTGGGTTTCTAAATAATGGCGGAAGAAAGTAGAGTTCACCCTGATTGTAGAAACGCATCAAATCCGTATCACGTTTGTGTTGAGTTTTGCTTCCTAAGAATTTCAGAACGATTAAAATCGGAGCCTAAACAAGTTGATACTGCTGGTGGACACGATGCGGCACTTCATGACCAAGGAATCAGTCAAGAAGAACATGCTGACGAGGAAAATGTTGAGGTAGATTATGCCTGCCTCACCGAACGGCAGAAAAGCTGTTCAACCTAAGGCTAAAGATGAATGAGGCAAGAAAAGCAAACCAGACTGCAATGGTAGCTGAGAAGAAAAAGATTGAAGCTCCTCAAGAAACTAGGGGTACTTCTACACAAAAGTGGGTGGAGGATAGAAAGAAAAAAATTGGGAAACTACTCGATTCGAATGGCTTAGATATGACAAAAGCATACATGCTTGATACACAAGAGGCTGCGGAGTCGAAATATAAAAAGTGGCAAAAGAAATCTGCTCCTTTCGGTTGGGATGTTTTTAACCAGAAAACGCTCTATAATGCTTACAAGAAACGCACAAAGAACATCGACTGCAACCTTGAAGAATATAACAAGATGAAACAGGCTGATCCAGAGTTCTACCGCGAGGCTTCCAGTCTTCAATACGGGAAGGCGCCAAAGATATCAGAGGATAAGATTGACAAAATGGTGAAGGAGTTATATGACAGGGATAGTAAGGGCAAATCATTTAGCAGGAGGAGGAAATTCCATGAAGAGAAATATATTGATTCTATCAGTGATCGTAATGAGCATTTCAACAAGAAAATTGAGAGAGCATTTGGTAAATACACTGGATATCAAGAACAATCTTGAGAGAGGAACGGCTTTGCCAGACTAGGATATCATAGCCTCATAGGGTTTTGCAATGAAGCAAAGTGTTGCAAGAATTTGTTTTCAAAACTTCGTTGTTTAGCTCTGTCACTGGATATGCAATAGCTGGTGTTAGTCATTTTTTCTACCATTATTCATCTGTTACAACTGATTTATTAATCACCAATTTCCAAATGTTTCCGTATATTTACAATATCAATATTCAAACAGAAATTACAATTACACATTAACCGTGCATACAAGGAATCCCCGATAGACCTAAAGGTCGTTGCACAAAATTTTCATACTTTTTATATCCAAATTGGTTCCTTACATCATTTACTTGTACAAGCTATTATTGATTGCCAAATTTCGATTCAAATCATCAAATTAGCTGCTCCTCTATATCTCGGTTCGATTCTTAATTTGGAGTTCTACTCAAATTTATTCTTCTTACTCTAGAAACGTAAATATTTTTTACTCGATTTCAAATGGATTTCCATGAAATTAAGAAAATGTTATCACCTTTTCTATTTCGTCACTAAATCTATGTGCTGACATATGTGCCGCAGTTAAGGCTTTACAACAATTAATGTTTTACATGCATCACATATCACCACGCTATAATTCCGGCAATAAATTTATTAAAGAAGAGTTGCATTATGCTAATCTTCAGAAGTGACTTCGCGGGTAATGTCCATGACTTCAGTATTGATAAGTTGATAGGGCTTTTCAGCTTGAGTTTTCTCCAGGGTCTCAAGTTCCATCACCACGCCTCTTTATAACGAAGAAATACATTTTTTTTTTTTTTTTTTTTTTTTTAATGAAATAACGAAGAAATACTCACTCAGACTAAAAAGCTTAGCATTGAACTATATTAATGCTCCATTTGGACTCTGGGTGGTGATACATAAATAAAACTTGAACTCTAGACTAGTAATCTCCTAAAGTAACTATATGTGCCAAACATAAAACTCGGAAGTCGTGACTTAATGTTCATGCACCAAACAGTTTACTAGCTCCTCACAATTTATTATCCCAAATTCATTTCGGTGGCTACCTAGCCAAACCCTTGGAAAGTAGAAACAAGGGCAGTAAAGTGGACGGACGGGGCTAGGCCAGGCAAGACCTAATCATCGTAAAAATAGTTGGGCATAAACCCCACATTAAGTTTTTCATTCTACGATAAATTCTGCCAACTAAATTGCATGTCCCAGGCAATTGTTCCATAAAATGTTTGTTTTTCTCCTTCTTTTTTTCTTAATAATTTTGTTTATTTCCCTGGCTTAAAAATGAATAAACCGAACTAAAGGCTAATCTGATTATGGCGATGGTAAAAGGAAAATAGTGGGAAAGTTGATGATCCACCGTGAGTAAAGGCTAATCTGATTATGGCGATGGTAAAAAGGAAAATAGTGGGAAAGTTGATGATCCACCGTGAGATTCATGGAGACCGAAATAATTTACTGTATTTATCGGTCGTAGATGCTAACTAAGATTTCCTTTTTTTTTTTTTTTTTCTCTCTCTCTGAATCACACGAATTATTATTATAAGGAAAAATGATTTTTTTTTTTAGTAAAATATTATTATATTATTGGATAACGATTATTACATTTAAACTAGTTGGAAGCCTAACAAGCTAAGCTCCAACGACATACTACTACATTAATCGAAGGTTCTTTGTGTTAGCCTACCAATGGGCCTCATGGGGAACCTTGCTTGCCAGAGCCGAAATCTGGGAGGGGGCGAGATTGTGTCTAAGGGGGCAAACTAACACTACCTTCCATGTTAATTCCTGCAATATTACGCCATTGGGGACTCGAACACTGGACCTCCCCGCGCATTAAACTTTGGGGAACGGGATGACCAGCCGAGCTATGCGCCATTGGATAATGATTTTTACATCAAAACTTGAAAAGAAAAGAAACATAACAAACTGAATCAAAATTACAACCAAGCCCAACTACAGGCCCAAACACCTCCCAAATCAGCTAAATCTGTAGTACTTGACATGAGGCATTTCCACTCTAACCATAGAAGTAGGTCTGCCTATGTATACCTTTCTTTCTCCTGGAGCAAGTGATGCACCCTTTTTAGCAACTCCATCTGCTGAAAAATTCACTTCTCTGTAACAGTGCACATATCTGATTTGAGATATTTGTTTCTCTGCATTTTTCCATCTCCCTCTTATGAACCATGGTACTTTTCTTTGAACAAAGTTATTAACCACTGTTTTAGAGTCAGATACAATCATGGCTTTCTGTATACCCCATTCAATTGCCAATTCCAGAGCACATAAAATAGCATAATTTTCTGCAATGTAATTAGATGCAATACCAATACCTCCAGTTAGAGTGCCAAGTACCTGACTGTGGTGATCTCTTACTACAACTCCAAATCCCGCAGCCTCCGTGGATTGCCTAATGAAGAGCCATCACAAAGAGAACATAGTGAAATCAGAATCCTGAGGCAGCCAAGAACATTCCTTGATGCTTTGAAACCGGTTCTCCCGATGCCTAACCGAAATGCCGCAATGATATTCAAATCATAATTTTGATCCCATTTATTTCAAATTCTTATGCCCCTTCCATTATGAGCTTCATCACCTCGCTTTTGAAAACTGGAATGCTTTGGTTTGATATTTTCAAAAATTTTCTATTCTTCAAAACCACAGTTCTTTGAGAATAATGTTTGTGCAGATAACCAAGTTTGTCAACCAAAGGGCTTTGTTTTTAGCTCTTCTCCATATATCATTGAAATCCTTTGGGTGATCAAACTCAAAAATGAACATATCCATTTCCAAATAGATACACTGAAACTGCATTCCCATAACAGATGAATCATGCTATCCTGAGCTTCCTCACAAATGCAACATCTAGAAACCATTTCATACCCATTCTTAACCATAATGGTGTCATCTATGTATATTCCCGAATAAGCTTCCATATATTGCTTGCCACTCTAGGATGAATAAAAGAATTCCTGATAAATTTTGACCAATATAAGATGGGTTCTTTATGTCTAATCTTCTGCACAGCATCATGAATTGAAAAAGAGCCTTGTAGATTGCCAATCCATATAAGTTCATCACTCCCACCTGCAACTGTTGGCATTACTATAGATGCAAATAGTTGCCTAAATTCTTCATAAAAAGCCCACTTACCATCCACCAACAAGTCAGAGACCTTTAATTTTAAATTGTCTTTAACAAAAGGAGTGAAACCAACTTGATCAATCAAAGGACTATCACTAACCCAAGAGTCAAACCACACAGAAATTTTTTGACCATCCCCTATAATCCACCTCATATCTTCCTTGAGAGAATTCCAAGCCCATCTTAGCCTGCCAAACCGAGGAAAGTCACCAATTTGTATTCCATTGACCATTTTTATCTTGATATTTAGCTTTAAAGAATTTAGCCCATTCTTCCTCCGACTTATGAATTTTCCACATCATTTTCATGAGTAAAGCTTTGTTCATAGTTTCTAGTCTCCGAATAGCCAAACCACCTTCATTATAAGGAGTGCAAGCTTTTTTCCAAGAAAAGGAAGTGTATTTCCTTATATCCCCATCACCAGACCAAATAAAATTCCTTATAATCCTTTCACAGATTTTAATCACTGAAGAAGGCCATTTGTACACTGCCATGTTGTACATTGGCATGCTATAAATGATGTGATTTAACTAGAACAATTCTTTCTTGGAAGGATAACAACTTGCCTTTCCATGTAGCTAATTTATGTTGCATCGGTTCCACCATTGGCCATACAAAGACTAGTTTTAACTCTTCCTGCTTCAAGAATTACTCCCAAATACTTGTCCGGAAAGTTACTTAGTTCCATTTTGCGTAATGTTTTAATTATAACTTTCCTTTGTTCAAGTGCCACCCACAAATAATTTGCTTTTATGTCTATTAATAACTTGCCCCGAAATTCAGCTTTGGTAATCTTCTAACAATTTCATAAGATGTATAAGACTTCTTTTTCTCCATTGCAAAAGATGAAGAAATCATCCTGCAAAAACACAGAGATGAGATGGATGAATTCCTTTCCTTACCACCATTGGCTTCACTTTTTACCATCACCGACTACTTGAGATAGTTGTCACTAAGAACTTCCTCCATTAATACAAATAAAATTGGGGAAAGAGGGTCACCCCGCCTTAATCCCCCTTCCCATAGAGAAAAAAACCACAAGGACCTCCATTAACTATGACAGATATTTTGCCGATTGAAATAATATATGTAACCATTCACACCAATCTTCCTAAAACCAAATTTCATCAAAGACTTGAAATAAGAACTCCCAACTTATCAATCATATGCCCGAGAAATGTCAATTTTAATTCCAACATTCCCACCTCTTCTTTTCTTTTTTCAATTCATTGACCATTTCGAGGCTAGAAGAATCTGCTCTTGGATGCATCTCCTTTCGGATAAGTTTGCTTGTTGAGGAGAAATCAATTTATTCATAAGAGTACCCATTCTAGTAGCTATTATGTTTGTGAAGATTTTAAAGCTAACATTACTAAGACCAATGGGTCTAAATTGTTTGGGATTCCTAGCACCATCAACTTTTGGCAATAAAACTAAAAAATGGAGTTCAAGCCTTTTGGGATAAATTTCCTCTTCCAGCAAAATTGAATAGCTCGGACAAGATTATTGCTTATGATGGGCCAACAAGCTCTATAAAACCAACCAGCAACACAACTAGTCCAGGTGAGCTATTTGGATCCATGTCAAAAATTGTTGTCTTAATTTCTTCTTCCTCTAGGCATTGGTTTAACATATCCTGATCTTCATTTGTAATTAAATTAGGAATAACCTCAAGCAAAGTGTCACAAATTTCAACTTGTTGATGTTTAAATTTGTTCTCAAAGTGATGCACCAAATTGTCAGCGATTTTTTTCTTGATCTGTAATGATATCACCATTACTGTCTTCTAACTCAGAAATCCAGTTTCTTCCTTGTTTTATTTTGAGATTAGCATGAAGAAAAAAACCAGATAGCTGCACCTTCTTTGACCCATCTTATTCTTGATTTATGCTTGATAAAAGTATTGAGCTGAACTTCTTTAGAATTGAAATTATTCTGAGCATTAACCAAATTGTTTAAAGCTTCTTCATCAAAAGGATTTGCATCAGAAAGTAGCATGGTTTCTTGTACTTTTTTCTCAGCTTCTTTGATCTGTGTATGCACATTACCAAAAACACTCCAATTCCATTCTTTGAGAACTTTTTTCAGCTTCTTTAGTTTTTCTAAATACAAAAAGCTTTGGATCACCTAAGACTTCCTCCCACCAAAGACTTATCAACCACTTCCATAAAATTAGGGTGTGATAGCCACATCTGTTGAAACTTCATGACACATTTTTAGGCTTAGAATTTGTGCACAACCTCCTAAAAGAGGAGAGTGATCTAAGCAACTCTTAAGCCCACTTTATAACTCCAAGATTCATACTTCGCAACTACAGCTTGATCAAGACAGCTCTATCCAAATTACAAAGTATTCTTCTATTACCTTGTCAAAATTTGACCAGAATAAGCTAAACCTGCTTTTGGTGCTTGCAATAACTCACAATTATCCAAACAAGAAGTGAAATCCATCATTGATCTTTTGTTAGGACTTTTCCACCTACTTTTTCTTCTATCAAGTTATAACATTAAAATCCCCTATGACTAGCCAAGGCTTTTGCATCATACTGATTTGCTCCATCTCTGACCACAAATACCTTCTTTGAGAAACACCAACATGGGCATGAACACCAGAAATTAGAACTCCACCAATCTCCACTGTGATCATTTTACTAGACATAGAAATTACTGAAGGATCAGGTAAATTTTGATTCCAGAATAACCAAATGTTACCCTTTTTATTTGAAACAGTTATGAATAACCATATTTTTCATACTGTGCAAATTGAGTTTATTGCAAAAAGAAGCATTACAACTTACTTTAGGTTCAAATACCCAAACCATCAAGGATTGAATTGTTGATGAGAGACCTTAATTTATCCCGAGACCTAGCTCTCCTTAGGCCTCTAAGGTTCCAATATAAAACTTTCATTGTTTGATTGGAGGCCCTTGTGCCCCCTTTTCCTGGATTTTTCCGAAATTATACTTACTTGGATTTTGAGCATTAATCAAATATGAGTACTAACTAAAGCTTGAGTGCTTTGTGAGTTTGTAATTGCTTTATCCCGCACTATAGAGTTTGAAGAAGTAGTTGAAACAGGTTTTGATCACTCTAGACCATGAAGTAGTTGGAATTCTTTCTTCCAAATTGTTCCATCTTTCCCATTTATATATTTA
Organism: Papaver armeniacum; assembly: GCA_023531295.1. NCBI lineage: Eukaryota > Viridiplantae > Streptophyta > Magnoliopsida > Ranunculales > Papaveraceae > Papaver > Papaver armeniacum. The sequence goes on along the minus strand of JAJJWW010003868.1, from coordinate 21,729 downwards.
ATAACACTTTGTTCCCCCGAGTTATCTGTAATAATTTTAAGCACCTTTGAAGGATCCATTTCTTCTATAACATCAATTTCTTCTTCATTATGCAAAGTGATCCAAACATTCCAGAAGTAATCTTGATTTCATCTTGTAACTTAGTAGTTGAATGAGTTTGTCTGTTTAACCGACAATGTGGGTTTCCATGATTTCAAAATTTTCAACTCTTTTTGGTGTTACATGAGAACTATTCACCTTTTGTTCACTGACAGAGGTAGAAGCCACTGTTTTTGGAGTATTCTTAACTTGTTTATTTTCTTCACCACCCTTATTAGCTCTACATTCAAGTTGGAGATGACCCACTTATCTTCAGTTATTACAATATTTTGGTGGTTTGATAAGTATGACATTTTGCATAAACCCTCCATATTTTGTTTTGATCCATTAAACAAAGAGTATTATTAAGATTTAGAATCTAATGGAGATATAGTTAATGGTCCAACTCCCCGTGCGAATAGGCCTGAGCATGATCTGGTTTGGTTCGGTTTTAACCTCATTTGATCTAATCGAATATATGGTAGATATTAAATCTGAAATTTGCCGCAAGCATTTTCAGTGTTCTTTTGTGTGAGTCTAATATGCATCTTTTCTGGGAGTGTCAATTACTAACTCAAGTCCGGTGTTATTTTTACACAAAATTGGTTAAAAAAGACCAAAAATCAACAAATCCTGGGTGAAAAGACATCTAGATTTTGATACTGTTTAAATGGACAAAAATACAAAAATAGCCAGGATGTAAACAGTTTCATCCTACCCATTTTCAAATACTTTTTCTTTTTTTTAATTTATATCAGGATGCATCCAGTTTCATCCTTGCTATTTTTTAAGTTTAAGTCGGGATGGATCCTTGTTATTTTATTTTTTTTATCCATTTCACCCATACTAATTTTTACTCGTCTATTTGAGCCAGGTTTTAAAAATATTTGGACAAATGACCCATTTTCCGTTATTTTTACATCCGAGAAAGTACTACTTTGCCTTCTCTAGTTTTATGATGGAGTTCATGGAGCATTAGAGTTGTTTGATTACTGCAATGGGGAAGGAGTTGCGAAAAAGTGTATAGTAGGCAATAGCCTCTTTTCTTGTTGAATTTGAAAATAGTTAGATGATTTTTTTTTGCTCTTTTTTAAGGGCTTTTCTGTTTAACTGGGATGCCTTTTTTCTTGCTTTGTCTTTGGTTTGCTTTTGGATTACTACATCCTTTGGATCGGATGCGATTGAGGAATTTTATTTTTTTATGACTATTTATTTTTTTATTATTTTTTTATTATTTTTTTAATAGATCTTATGTTCCATTCACTACAAGAAATTTACTATATTGCAAAGACCCAATGGTTATGGCATAAACCCCTATTAGTGTCCCGATAACCTATGTAGCAAGAAGTCTATTGTCTTGCACCCAATCTTTATCACAGCAAGAAGAGGTTATACTTTTTACCACACTCTTTTCATATTATTCTTATAGTTGTGTGGAAAAAGTTTTATTTTGGCAAAGACTAAAATTTATAGCTTTTTTAGCCATGCAATTTGAAAAGAATTGTGACTAGAAATTTGCTTTTGTAACAACTATGTTTAAAGTTTTTAAAAAATATGGTGTAGTAATTGTTAGATTTTCTTGTAGTGATTATTGGGTAAAGAGTATCATTACATTAATTAGTTGGAAGCCTAATAAGCTAAGCTCTAACAACGTACTATTACATGAGTTCAACTTCTACAAAATTCACCTCTATAAATGTAGAAGGCCCACTTTTTCTTTTGATTCAATTCACTAACCCAATGTTCTCTCAGTCTTTCTTGTTTTGTTATTTTTCAAACTTACGATAGCCTCTGGTGCTTTCCTTTTGGGTTTATTATCCGTTCGATTCTTCCAATTTCATTTATGTTTAGCTGGTTTAAGTTTTCTCCAATGTCTCAAAATTTCACTCCTCCTTATTACAAGAAAAATTGAAAGTTAATCACCTAGCATATAGAAAATCACCATTAGGACTCCTTTTAGACTTTGGCGTGATGGAACATGAATAGAGTAGTAGTACTTATAAACTTTAGTCATGTCGTCACGCGTGGAAATGATAACACAAGTTGTATACCAAGCATAAACTCGTGATCTTAATTTTCATGATATAAACCTTTTACAATTGCTCACAGAATATAACCTCATTTTTGTTTACTTTTCTACGGATTACAGGTGTCTGTGTCACAGTGTTTTCAAACATAGTTCATTTCTGTTTTTGGGAACACAAATACATGGCCTTACAACTCTGTGAAAACCAGTACCAAATAAATTGCTTTACATTCAAAACCATTTAGAAATATCAAAAGCAGATAAATATTTTGTGGATATTGTGCTGGTATAATTTTTATGCATCTGAGCATGCTACACTATTCTACAGAACAAATAGGTGGGTTAAAATTTCTAAACACCATTGAGATATATTCGTGAGATGATACATAAGAGTTATTTTTTAAGGAAATTGCTATCATTTTATATCATTACTTTAAAATGCCTTGGATTGATTGTTAATGAACAATGTATATTTCCTCTAAATTTGTTTGGCCACTGGTTACCGTATTATAAAGCAAAGATTGATAAAGTGCTTGTGATTCTTAAATGTTTTTTCTTGCTGTTTGACCGCATAGAATTGAAGCATATATTCAAATCATGCTCATCTTGTATATGGATTTATGATAACATAAGTTGCCATGTTATACCTGTATGATTGATCGGGAACTTGACCATATACTACAAAGCATGCTATCTAAATATCAAATTTTATCAAGAAAGAAATGCGCGAAACAAAATTTAAAACTAAAGTTGGGTGAGTTCTATCTTTCTGGTTGCTTGAATTGACCAGTGGTGCTAGACAGTAGACACACCAAATTTTTACGCCGTAATTTATCCCCACAGGGTAATTGATGAAAGAGATTAAGACTCTCTAACATTGAGATTAGGAATAACAGAATGGATCTCATTTCTTATTTCGGTCGGGATAAACTTAGATTATTGTTTTCGGCGAACTTATCTTTATTGTGAATTGACGGCAATAAAAATATGATTTTTGTCTAGAATTGCGTTTGAATTTTAGGGTTTGAAGGTGTTTTCAGTCGATGATTATAAAGCTGCCGAATAGTATAACTGACGTGATATTATTCTTGTTTTGGTTTTGTTTCGATTACCTAAACCTTGGGTTAAATTAGAGGTTGGGTTAATAAGCGGTTAAGCTGGGAGGGTATTATGGTCCGGGAAAAAGAGAACTTGACTCATTTTACAAATTGTTCTAGTTACTGAGTCAATACTGATTTTGCTCTCCCTCTAACAAAATCTAAAATATTTTGTTTCTTTTGAATTGGCAGCAGTGTATAGAGACACTTGAAACAACACAACAAAAAATTCTCAACCACCCTACCTGCTACCTTTTGAGTTGGCCGCAGTATAAAGACTAAAGTGAGAAATTCTCAGGGGTAGAATCATTGCGCTACCCACCTTTGGATCTCCTCACGGGATTCTACTCAGTATTTATCGATGTAAGCATAAAATTGTTGATATTCTGTAGGCAAAAAACCCTTTAACTTACTGATAGAATCATTTTGTGATTTAAAATGTGAAGTAAAAGCTCGACACATAAGTGCTGATACAACTAAACTTTTCTATCTACGACCGCAATGATCATTCCTATACGAAAGTTAGGAGAGCCTTTGGAAAAATGAGAGAGCCTAAGGTATCATAGTATCCGTATTTATAAGTACTAGGTTTCCTTGAGTCCTGAAACAATACTTGTTAGTAAGAGCCGCATGCTGGTGTTATTTGGGAACTTCTTGTTTGTTCGTTTGTCTTACTACAAATTCTGCTACTATGAATTTTAAAAAGTGTTTTTAATGTACCAAGTTACCAACCAATTTTTTTCCTCAAACCACATCCAATATCATCATTATGAGATTCAAGTTTTATAACATTCTTTAAATCTTGGGCTAATTCATTTTTATACCAATTATGTTTTGTTTTGATTATTTTCCAACTATTTGCCTCGGATCCTTCTCTTTTTGGTTTATTTCCTCCATTCAGTATCATATGTTTTTTTTTTTATCGGTCAATAGAAAAGGATTTAGTATCATATGTTAACCAGCTTGCATATAGAGAAAACACCGTTGCGACTCCTGTTGGACTCTTGGTGCGATGACACATAATACAAGTTTTTATAAACTTCAGTCATGTCCCAGAAGTGAAATGTTGAAACAGGTTGTGTTCCAAGCATAAACTTGTTATCCAAATTTACGCGTGACATTTTACTAATTAATCGCTCACAAAATATCATCTCAATTTTATTTATTTAATTTTCTGCACACATATATTTTGTGGATACTATTTGGGTGTAATTTTGATGCATTTCATCTCAACATGTTACAATAGTCGACCTTGCCGACTTTTCATACTTTAATCGAAAGTGTTGATTTATTCTTTGATTTTGAGTATGATTTCATATAACAGATTTGCAATCCCATTTTTAGAAGTATTTCGGTTGTGTGCTTCATTTAGTTTGCCAGAGATATCTCAAAAAAAAAAAAAAAATCATCAAAATCATCCACAAAAGTTCAATCAAAACAAAATTTCATAACTTAAAATTCATAAGTTTTAATCTATTCAATCAATTTAAACTTAATTAATTAAATCAAAATTTTAGTGTTAATTAAACGAGGACAATTTTGCCATTTTGAAAATACAAGATTAAGGGGTGGCTTGGTTTTACTTCAAAATGACCCTATTCTGTCTTATTGGGTATACCCCAATTAATTTGGGTATACCCCAATCAAGCCAGGATTTGGAAACACCATTAAAAATTCGTGAAACGATAAATTACAAAGAAATTTGTTATCTTATTCACAGAAATTCTTGTCACTTTATCAAGACATCAACATGCCTTTCATTCATATATAGTTGATGATGAGGACTATGTTACACTGGGGCGGAACCAGTTTTATAATTACTTCAAACACTAAAGCACAATTCACTTTGACACCTAGTAGTTTACTCCAAAATCCCAATGTCACCTTCAATAGAAGACTATGCTTCTCTATTTTATGCCTCTTCATCTCAAAATTTTATATATTCTTGACATTTATGATGCACTATTTATACAAAACTAGTTATTTGTTCTGAAATTTTATGAATCTCAAGACATGAAAATTTCGTGATTTCGGGAAAGGCGTGAACTTTTGCAATGAGTTTTCAAATGAATTTATATGGATTTGTTTACCGTCATCTACAGATTATTATTTTTGTGCCGCTTTATATATAATAAGAGGGTTAAAAACGCACTGCTCCTAAGACAACCTAGCTCACGAAGTCATGTGCTTAGTATGCTGCATGATGTGTTGGGCTATGCCAGAGATTCAGACGCGTTGTGTTGTGTCGTGCTAAATGGCGTGCTGTGCTGGGCTGTGCCAGAAAAATAAACGTGTTGTGTTGTGCTGTGCTAGCCCACTTATTTTATGTTTTTCAAAATTTGTTATAAACCATTGTTTAATTACTAAGATGCCCTTTGTGTCTAAGTTTAGGGTTTACATGTCTTGGACACCAAGTCTTCTATCTATATAAATAGAGGGGCTTAAACATTGTATTCTACACACATATGAATAAGAATTTCTCTCTCTTCCCCTCTACTTTGCGTTATCTTCTTTCTTATTCTATATTATAAGACGTTATCACGCACGTTGCTCTACCAACCAAGCCATGGAAACGGAGAAGATTGTTTTTACACCGAAGATTTTTTACACCTATATCTAATCTTCCATCTTGGTTTGATTTTTTTTTTCTTCTTTATTTACTAAACGATTCTAACGAAGCTTCTGTTGATTTTATTTTAGGTCGTCCATTCAAAAACATGTTGACGAGTTTTTGACCTTTAAGAGTCAAACGGAACAGAAGTTTGGAATTGTAACAAACTATTGTATGGCTTTGACGGTCCTGTAATCATGAAGTCAGCGTCCGCATAGCTTGGTCTTGGTTGGCTACTAAGATCTCCTCGTGCACATATGTTGCTTCACGTGTACCATGGGATAAGTTACTAAAACTTACTGTTTAGTCATATTTTTAAATTTTTGTCTTTTCTCCAAACTACTTGATTTAAATTATTTATTTCCTTTCCTCTCTATTTTTTTGATAGAGAAAATAAAAATAAGATCCATTGAAATATGGTTCACGGGATTTTTACCCCTAATAAAACCGTAATCACCGAAAATTGGTGTTATCGCAATTTAATTACCTATTCGGTAATTAATCACGCATGGTTGAAAAACCTACGGCCAATTGATTTTTTTGGTATCTTTGTCTTTAGACAAGGATCATGTGATTTACATATGGTTTCTATTTTTTTTACAAGAAACCGTCCATCAACCTTGAAGTAGGTTTCCTATGCGATGACTAAAACGACAATATTTTTATTTTGTCGATACGAGTTTAATTAATCGTGAGACCATATCCTATTAATTTTCTCCCTCGTTTTTATAAGATGAAAAAATAAAAATAAAAATAAGTTGGCATATTCTTTAAATCTTTGCCAATAAGGAGTGAATTTTTTTCACCAATATTTTTTTTTCTTCCAAAATCGATAACGATAATGATATCTTCATTTATTTTTACATAAGAATCATATATGCTAATTGAATTTGGTTTCATAGATCCTGTATGACGAGATGTCAAGATCATGTTACTTACAATTGTGAATACCAACTAAAAAGAGATTGATGCATTCCTGAGGGATATTAAGCAATATTTATTTTTTCCTAATACTAATCTCCCAAATTGAGACCGTTCAACTTGATGTTGAGATACTTGTGAGGACATAAAGATCAATGAAAGCACTCGGCTTGCTAGCCTATATTATTAGTCCTTTAGTGACTTAATTGATCTTTCTATAAATTTCTTTTGCTAACATATGTCCATAATTTTATTCTAATTTTATTTTCTGGGAGAGATAGTATATTTTATATGCTTTTTGTATCAATTAATTTGCCCTCCAAAGGTAATCCATGGTTGATGTTCAATTTGTATGTCAAGTACACTACAATTTTAGGACAATTTCTTTTATGGCTCTTGGAAGTCAGACCCATCATTCAACTGGAGTTGTTTAAAATCCAGAATTTATTATGAGTATATGTCTTCGAATTCATATCGATAATACTTTTTTACGGCAAACTTGTTTTCGCTTTTATGAGATGAAAATATTTACGCCTAAAGATCGTGGGGAGACTATACACTACCAAAGAAAAGTTGGTGTTAATTAACCCAACGGGCTTATCAATTTCTCTCCATCATGATTAAATCAAAAAGGCTGCCATTAAATAGGCGTGAAATTATCTCATTTAGATTTTCCATAAGCTAAAGCCGCTCAAAAGGCAAATCCAATCACTTCAGCAAGAATGTAACGCTTTTGGTATATGCCATGACAGCGCTCCGATATAGTCTATCGTAGAATATGATTCACATTCTCAAAATTAATATCTCCTCATTTGAAGAGTGATGATTATAACTCCCTGCGAGAACCGGTACTTAAATTTAAATCTTTCAAAGTGTGTATACACTTGAGAATCACAATTGGGTCATAATAAACTAATGATTGGTTTCATCATTCACTTATAGTAGCCAAACGGGGCCAAATGACGGTGTTTTAACCCCTCTCAAGCAGAGAATTTCGAAGCATACGTGATTGGTTGGCATACAATCCAATTAGGTTGGATTAATTGCCCAGTTAACGCTAATTTGATCCAAGACTTAACACCTTAAAATCGTGCTCATTACTTACAAAAAGGTGTAGTCATAATGTGTTATATGAGAAATATGTTCGTTGAAAAACATTTGAGGGTCTATTTTTCTTTTGCCTGCACTCTAGGATTGGTTCGGTAATTGTTCTTCTTATAAGACACATTTTGCATGGTAGTTCTTGAAGGACTCATATGGTTTGAGAATATTTAATTTGTAATCCTTGAGGATTCAAATTATATTTAGGCAAACCACCTTTATTTGCTTACATAAGGTTTAACAATCCTTTATGTTTTTTTAAATTTGCAAACCAAAAACCTGATTAATTAGTTGATGACTTCAACGCTAGGTCTCTTGAGGGGTCCTTAAACACAAAAAATCCATGCTTCAAAGATAAATATTATTTTCTTAAATCTGCAGCTAAATATTATGCTTGCTTAAAACTTGTCAATAATATAGACTATAATTATGATTTTTGCTTTAATAATACTCATATATTTGAGTTAGCATCCATATTTACGTCAAAAGTTGTACTCTTTTCCCTTTGCTCTGTGCTCTTGTCCCATGTGGTTTTCCCGATAAGGTTTTAACGAGGCAAACATCTCGTTGACGTTTAATTTAATTTCAAAATGTTGATTTTGTTCTCTTTTTCCTTCGTCCATTTTTTTTCCCATTGGGTTTTACCGAATGCTTTTAGTGAGGCAAATTATTGAAACATGGTGGTAAATCCAAGGAGTTGTATAATTTTACATTTTGGTGGATTCCCATTAACTAGGTCATTTTGTAAGGCCAAATCAACATAACAAGCCCTTAGTAATTTGGATGTCATTCCGATCCACATAAGGTATGACCACAAATTCAGCTTTGTTCACTTATGGTAATTTATCTACATCTTGGATCTATGTTGAAGAAACTACATCAACAACTTCAAATCATCTCGGAAGCTATCAATCCATGACACAAGTTCTCAATGTGTTGAAGAAGAATGTAGAATCCATGAAAAGTATTAATCAAGGCATTACCGTGCAAACACAAATAAAGACTTCATCAACTATCCGACATCTTCAAAAAGCACAGTCCTCTTTTTGCATTCAAGAAATTCTTTCTTCAAAATTGGAAAGTCTCGACTCAAAGATTTGCACGCAAGATTTGATTGAAGTATTCATCGGGGAGCGCCATCACAAATTAAGGTGCATTCATCGGACTTTATCACGTTGTACCCTTTTTCCTTCAAGGTTTTGTCCCACCGGGTTTTCCTTTGTCAAGGTTTTAACGAGGCAACATATGCGTTGTCCAACACTGCTTGAGTCTTTACATGCTGCAGAAATTTCAGTTTTTCTCTTTTGGGTTTCTCCCCGGTATGCTTTAATGACTTAGCCACAGTGGTCATCGAGGAGGAGTGTTATAAACCATTGTTTTAATTACTAAGATGCCCTTTGTGTCTAAGTTTAGGGTTTACATGTCTTGGACACCAAGTCTTCTATCTATATAAATAGAGGGGCTTAAACATTGTATTCTACACACATATGAATAAGAATTTCTCTCTCTTCCCCTCTACTTTTCGTTATCTTCTCCTCTTATTCTATATTACAAGAAAATTAATATTTTTTAGATATTTTAGTTATTATATATACTACAATAGAAATAAATTAGCATAACAAAACTACAATGTCAAAAAACGGTTGAAATAAAGTTTCTTTTATGAAATATGCATGAAATGAGAGGTATCTTTGGGTATTTTATGCATGGCGTGGCGTACTTTCTTCGGCGTGCCGGTCATGGCTGGGCGGTGCCACGGATGTGCCGTGTTGATGTGCCTATTTGTCTGGCACATCACATCACATTAAGCAAACGTGTTGTGCTCGTGCTGTGCTAGGTCACGTGTTGTGACGTGCTGTGCTACAATTTTAACGTGCTGGGATGTACCATAAACGTGCTGGTCCGGCACAATAATTTACACCTCTATATCTACTCCACAATTTTACTATTCTCTTACTCAAATATAGGATCCATAAAAGTGCACAAAATGGTATCAACAATAAGTGGACATAAATGTATCAAAGTTCAATCATATGACATATGGGTAATCAGTGCTTAACATTTCTTGTTATATTTTGGTTTCTGGGGTTGTTAAGAAAATATTGTGAATAATTATTTTTAGTGAAGAATATATATATATATGGATAGATAGATAAATAGCCCATCATTATTATAATTCACACACCTAGGGCAACGATTACTTATGCCCTGTTATGAAGTACAGTGCTCTATTCAGTAATGATTGGACCCTTGGTCTTTTTCCTCGTACTGACCAAGACCTCATTAATGTCTTAATTATATGAAAAACATACAAAGAGTACTCTCCTAAGAAGGCCAATGGTGGTGCAACAACCCAAAAATTTTGTAGTTATGGTGGACAACACTCTCATGGTACATTTCATCTTTTTGCTCCAAGTAACGACAACACTAGTGAGTTTCAAAGAGTGAAGAAGGCTGATTACTATTGATTTTTACTTTGCAGGCTTGGAGCAATGGAAGAATGCATGCAATCAAACACAGACTAATGGTTATATGGATACTCTTATGAATCCTCTGCTATTTCTGTCTTTTAACGCAGAGATTATATTTTGTTTCTTAGGGCTAATTTCTACCTTTTTTTTTTTTAATCAAAAGAGAAGCTTTAAGAGAAAAAGGAAGTACAAAAGATCTACCAGAGGTAGAATACAAAGTTGAAGGGAAAAGAACAGCAAACAAATTATATAAACAAAGAATTTCAGTTACACGTAACTGTGTGTGAGAAGTTAACATGAACTCCGATTTCCTGTCACGCCTGTGTTAAACTCGGCAGATTTCGCCTCAAAAATTAGATCATCATCTGTTTTATAGATATAACGATCCTCTAATCTTCTCACAATTTCTTTCTCTCAGTTGTGTTCTGGCACAAATTGCGGTATGAATCCCGGATGTAATTGCCCGATCGTGAGAAGAGGCTATGATGCCGGGCCAATCAGCCAAAATTCTCATTGATCCCTGAAACCCAAACCCAACTTTTGGATGGGAGAAGACTCGACCAAATTTTGTAAGCTATCTTACAATGTAAGAATAAATGGTCTTGCGACTCAAGACCGATTCCACACACACACAAGAATTATGAAGATCCATACCTTTGTGCCGCAAGGTGTCTATGGTGTTTAGTTTACCATGAATCAAACACCACATCGGGAAGTTAATCTTGAGGGGATTGCGATTTCAAATGAATTGATGAGGAAAATTATTGACTCCATCTTGACCACCAACTTGGTGTATAAAGATTTTCGTAAAAATACTCTTTGTGAATTGGAGCTTCCACTGCGGTATCAAGAAGACCATCTCTAATTGGTGGATAATCACCAACAACAGTTAGTAGGCAGCATATTCCTCCACTTACGCATTTGACATAACTCGCTTGAAATCAAACACCCAACCTCCTTCCTCGGATATCATTGCTTCAATGGTTGCGTTTTTAGTCCTAGACAAATTGTAAATGTTTGGAAAAGTTACCAGCTAATGGAAATTGACCACACCGAGATGTCATTCCAAAAGGAGATTGCACTACCTGGAATGAAAATGCAGTCAATTCTCACTAACCACCCCCAAAGAAGCTTCCAAAGAATGGCACGCCAACAAGAGACTCCATAGTTTTGAGTAATCTTACCTGGATCCAATATGAGTAGTCCGAGCCGTATTTATCTTCTATTATCTTGTACCAAAGCTTGTTCTTTTCAACAATTAAATCTCCAACACCATTTAGCTAGCAAAGCCAAATTCATTAGTCCGAGATTACACACACCTAGACCACCCCTTTCTTTAGTTGCACGACTAAATCCCGATTAACTAAATGAGAGATCTTTGCACCTTCTTTGTATTCCCACAAAAAGTTGTGCATCTTTTTCTAGAATTTTAAATGACTCAAACAGGGGCAAAGAACAATGAGAAATAGTACGTTGGGAGCTGAGGATAAGATACATTTTAAAGAGTTAGCTTACCTCCCTCGACAAAGAAATACGTCTCCAAACCGATAATCTTGCATCAAACTTTTCTATAATAGGGTCCCAAATTCCTTTTGTACTGATTTTACCAAGCAAGATTCCTAATACATAAAAGGTAAGCAATCATGAGAACAACCAAATTCTTCAGCCCAAATAGTTAAGTTTGGGACATCTCCAATAGCAATGAGCCTAGTTTTAGATGTATTTACCTTCAAAACCATTTATATACTCAAAACAAGAAAGTGCTGAAAACAAGTTATGTAACTCCTTTTTTATTATCCACAAAGAAAATCATATCATCTCGCATAATGAAGGTGGTTGACTATGATACTTGTAGGAGTTGGCGTAAAACCACTAAATAGATTCTGATTTGCCGCTTTCTATCCATGTATCTCAAAACCCTCCATAGCAATATTGAACAAAAGAGGCGAAACCTGACATCCCTCGCTTACCCCGTACTAATGAAGTACCCGAAAGAAGACCCATTAATAAGAACTGGGAAGGATGAAGTTGAGTAACAGAATCTCAACCAGGTTACACCATTTCCTATTGAAACCCATTTGATTAAGCACAAATTCGAGATATTTCCAATTGATTCTATCGAACGCCTTCTCAAGATCAATTTACAAATAACCGTGATTTCCGGACCTCGGTCTAGAGTCTACCAATTCATTAGCAATTAAGGTACCATCAATAACTGTCTCCCTTCAATATAAGCACATTGCAATCGGAGAAATAAGTTTATCCATAATGTTTTAGCCTCGTGGCAGAACTTTTTGCAATGATCTTGTAACACTTGTAAGAAGACAAATAGGTCTACAGCCTGATTGTCTCAATATGATCTTTTTGGCACAAGTGTAATGAAAGTAGAATTGCGCTTAGAGTTAATAATACCCGTAGTGCAAAATTCATTCACTGCACTTATGATATCTTCCTTAGGAAATGCCAACACTTCAAAGAAAGTAGGAAAACCATCCCGGACCTTGCTTTGTCATTACCTAAATCTCTCATGGCATGCATAACCTCTTCTTCAAAGTGAAATCGGCATCTAAGAAAGTGGACTCTGAGAGTGATGGAATCAAACTCAATCCTCTAAATCGGTCCCAACTTTTCTTCAAAGTGAATAGAGTTTTGTAGTATCCCACTATATGATCTTGCAGCCTTTTCCTATCGTGACACTAATTGCCTCTAATGTATAGTTGCCTAATTGCTGAATCTTGCCTAGCCGATGCATTCTTTGATGAAAAAAGAGGTATTCCTATCTCCTTCTTGCAACCACTTGGTATTTGATTTGATTTTCCAAGAGGTCTCCTCCATCTTCGAAATCTTCTCAAATTCAGCCTTATTTTGTAGATGCACATTCCTCTCTTCTTCAGTAAGGATATTATCTTCAACTAACCCGTCTGAGTTTGAATTTCCTAGAGAATAGTATTCAACTTTTTGTCTTTGGTGTGGCCAAATACTTTTGTTCCAGGACTCTTAGCTTTTCTTTAAGTGCTTGTAGCTTTAACCAAAGCACGGTGCTAGGTGTACCTCCAAAAAACAAAAAGATAACCACCAATCTTCTAGTAATCAGAAGAATCCATTCTCCAAGAACCACATAACTTCAAACTGAAGGGATAGTCCCCAAGAAGGGTATCAAGGAGCAAATCGATCGCAATGTGACATTCTTTCGCATGTCTTACTTTATTATCGGTACTTTATAGCATGCATTGAAGTGACAACGCAAGCAAGTCAATACACATGGTTGAGAGTAATTTGCAATTTCATTGCATGTTGAAATGTTTCGTTCTCAGTATCTTTTTACATGAGTTTTGTTTCTTAATAATTAGTTTTCTAATGATTCATATATAGTTCACATGGAAATGATTACTGATCACTAAGTTCTAATCTCTAAGTGGGTACTTCATTGACCAACTATTGATTCGGTTGACTAACAACCGATTTGGTTAAACATTTCTACGTTGATGTCAGTTTGTTTTACTCGTAAGATTGATTATCTTATTGTAATATCTAGCCATTGTTACTTTTGCAGTTTGGAGACTTTCATCCAGGAACCTTTTAAAGTGATGTCAGTTTTAAGGCTCCACCGACCTCCGAAAAGGCATCTGAGTGTATCCAAAGACGATTTCGTTAGAAATATCGACTAATCTTCAACATCCTCCAAATGCAAAATGTCAGAGGAGTTTTGATTGTTATAAGTAAGTGTTCTACACTTATCCGTGCACTAGAGAACAGAAAGATCCTCGGGTGTTAAATGAATTTCTTTAATTCTAACACCCGAGATCTCAGGCTTTTATGAATAGACTTTTAGATGTTTCCCATCTAATCGGATTGGTTCCTCAACTCCTACAACCAAAATGCTTCCATCCACTTAGATTGGTTAGTGTCATCCTTAATAAGCATAAATTTCTAGGCTATGGAGTTTAACAATGCAACTAAAATGTTTCTCCCATACTCCCAAACTTAAATCAAACATTGTCCTCAATGTTCTAAAGATACAATTAAAAGCATGAACAAGGAGAAACTCAAGTACCATTTTGAAGTAAAGAGTTAAGGAAAGATATTACCGTGTCGCATGAATATTGGGTTACCTCCCAAGAAGTGCTAAGTTTAAAGTCTTCTACCTACTAAGAAAGGATTAGTTACCTCATAAAATCATAAAGTAATAGCCGAAATATCTGTGGGTCATCAAAACCAAATAAATCTATCACAAGTAAAAGGAATCGGCAACATGCCAAGAAAATTAACAAATATAGCACACCCTTGTCTAGTTTGCTCATTTAATACAACTACATCTAGCCATGGTCTGTGTCGGGCTCTATAACTGGTCGAGATAAAATATTTTCATGTCTTTGGAATTCCTCAAAGCTAAGATCCGGCTCGGGTTGTAAAGTTTGTAAAAACTCAAATAAGAACTTAGAAGCACATAATAATAACCCTGAATAATTGCGATCCTTAAAGTCATCGCTTTTGACTCACACAATTGACTACGATGAAACTCGGGCGGTCAATCATAATAAAATGTGTCGATACTAATTTCCTAAAGTACTTAGGCTCAGTCTCAAAACTTAATAATTGACACATCCCAAACTTATACGTTCCCCATAATTGGTTGAAAAATATTTATTGGGAAAACAAAGTCAACTGGGTATCATAGCCCCGAATAAACCACATCAACCAGAGGATGGGTTTCTAACAACCTAACTTCCTTATGGACATCACTAGGTTCGTGAAAACGTGTATGAAGATAATCTTATAAAATGGTTGAGGCACATATGTCAAGTCCCAAGTGAGGGACCTTTCTAAGCGTTAAAGCATATGGAGAATGATAATAACCCCCAATCTTAGAGTTTTCAGTGTCTCTAGAAAGACTAGTCACAACTTCCCTAATGTCAAGGTCATCTGATTCTCGAAAATGGTCAATTGATTCTTCTAAGTCGTGCACATCCTCACTCATCTTAACTAAAATGAAAATTGTACTGCTAGTAAATAGTTTATTAATTTAAGAAAAGTCACTGACCAAACAACATCCTCAAGCATCAATAATAAGCCGATGTCATACAATTTGTTATTTTTCTAGTACTAGATAGTACTCCTCGTTTAAATAATAGGGCCAACATGTACAAATTACATATGATATATGAAACCAGCCTATTATTTAAGGGGGAAGGATCCGCTGACATGGTTATAATGACATAACCGCTGATTATGGTTCTCATTTTTCTCTGCCAAGCCCAACGGACAATGAATTTAAAGCTAATATTTTGGTGACATGTTCTCATAAAAAAACTCTACATTCTTACCAAAATGAGAGTATTCCAAATACGAAACTTTACCATCCACAAATTTTAATTTCAACCGTTAATTTTAGAACGGTTGATATTCAAAATGGTACGGTGGTCTTATACATTCGGAATGCTCTCATTTTTTGGAGGTAGAAACTTATAAGAAGAACATGTCATCAAAAGATTAGCTTCAAATTCATTGCCCGGTTGGGTTTGGTAGAAAAAATGACACTAAATGTCAAGATTATGTCATTATAACCATGTCAACGGATCCCACCCCTTATTTAAGAACGGGTGGAGTATATGTTTCTGTTTTAATTTGAGAAAATGAATTTCAATATATGCTAATGTCATGTCAATTTCTTAATATGATTGTTCCAATTGTTTCCGAGAGACCAAAGTCCAAAGTTTATTTTTCATATTATATTTTGTGACTGTGAG
Organism: Papaver armeniacum; assembly: GCA_023531295.1. Lineage (NCBI taxonomy): Eukaryota > Viridiplantae > Streptophyta > Magnoliopsida > Ranunculales > Papaveraceae > Papaver > Papaver armeniacum. The sequence goes on along the minus strand of JAJJWW010003868.1, from coordinate 5,677 downwards.
ATCATAATGATGCAGCCTGTTTGGTGTTTGCATTTACACCCTAACCGCACAGTATTCGAGGAAGTTAGACTGAACTTGGCAGTGCGTATAAAAAATGTTGTTTCAAACCATAAGAGTTGCAAGTTTCTTAAGATTTTGCGCCCCACTTTTTAAGAGGATATCGTGAGTAAATGTTTATGGTAACAGTTGCAGGTGAAGGTTCAAGCAACGTGCAACAGGGAACATGGATGAACCATATCTAATCCCTGGTATATATCTGATATGAAGCAGCTGCTTGTAAGTAATAGTAAGAAATGCAAACTCCTTTTAAACACTAATTTGGTTTGCTACGCTGCTTGTATTACACCCTACAATGTTTTATTCCCACGTATGTTAAGTGTAAATGTGCAATGACTGCAAAATCAATGGTACATTTATTTCTTTGCTTAATGTAGGACTTGCTCGGAAACTTGTTCAAGACCCTTTTGAGGCAGGTGGTGTTCCCTGTAAATGGCGGAAAGCATGTGGCTCCCCTACTCATCTTATCCAAATTTTTCTACATTTCTAACAAGTGTTCCTAAATACCCGAGGTATGTCTGTCATATATGACTTCCACTCGTGGATATTCTTGAAAAAAGTGATGCAACCACAATGTTATGTTCTGTTTTTGTGTACGTACTACATTGTTATATTCTCTACCAGTGAAATACACTGTTGTTGTTTTTTTCGCCTATGTGCAAGCTGGTGTTGTGAGGTTGGATACTGGTTATCGTTGATGACTTAGAAATCAGTGAGTACATTATTTTTGGTTTCATAATTGTTTCATGAAGTGGTGTTGTTCTCTTTTATATATCTCTGCTTGAAATGACCATTTTGGTTTGATTTGTTGCAACTAATTTTGGTGAGACAATGAAGTGGGTGTTGCTCTCTTTGCAACTGGTGGTAATTTCAACCGGTAAGAACGTTGAATTGGGATTCAAGACTGCCCGAGAACCTGTTGAAGATCTGTGATAACCCTTGAATACTTAAGAGTGTTAGCATCGTATACAATCTTAATTCTTGTTTTTTAGTACCAGATAGTTTCTATTGTAGGAAAATCATAGTGGGAGAAAAACGTGGTCATTGTGGTTTTGTTGTAGTTTCTTATGGCGCCTTTTCTCTGCCAATAGGAAAATTCGACTACTCTATGAATCCGTGAATGCTACTTAAATATATGAATTCATTATAATTGAATAATTTTTTATTTTTTTTTTGTAATTTTGAATCCAAGTATGAATTCTGTTATGAAGAGTTATGAGTGCAGTCATGAACTGGTGTAACAATGAACTTCTATTTGAATTTATAAATCCAGATCGCTTTAGTGTAATTTGAGTTTATTTTAGTTTCAAACTAACAATGATCCTTGGTCAAATTGGATCTGATTTGTATTTTTTTATAATAAGAATTTAATCTACAAGGTAAGCTAATTGGTATCACCTAGATACATCCTGTATGTATCAACCGATTTATTCTCGAGTCAACCTTAAGTGTTGTTCCTAATAAGACATTGATTCTACTAATTTTCTTGGCACTTCAATAGTGTCGTATAACACCTTAATACGACACTTTCCAACTATCTTAAAACGACTTTTTTTCCCACTAGTGAGCAGACATCTTGCGTTTTGTGTAGCGGATCAATATACATGCATGTCTATGTCTTAATTTTGGAAATATAGTTGATTTGTGTGTTTACATCTGATCGTGCTCATTTTTGTGTTTGTATCAAAGGTATCTGGTTTGGAAAATGGGGCCTTATTTTGTAAACCTGACCGGCAAAGTTTGTGCAAAAGCTTTTGGAATGTTCAAGACGCTAGTCACTAAAGAATATTTGGTGACGAGTTTGGCATGTTAAGAAAATAGTTATGGTGAGGGTTGTGTTTGTCTCTAATAACTTATTAATAGTTTTTGAGACGAGTAACTTCGCCGGAAAAATTGTTATGGGGTCAAATATATTCACTGTTAAAGTTGTTTTGGAGATGATGTAATTCGTTATTGAAATGACCATACAAAGACAATCATAATTGGTCATTAAATTTACTTTCAGAGATGATTTGATGTTGTTATTGATTTTGGATTTTAGTACAAATTAGTTCACTTTTAAACTATTATTTTTTGACACGAAAATTTTTTGCGGCTAAAACTATTTATGTGATTTAATTAGTTTCTTCACTATAAGTATGTTTTGACACGAAAAATTTCTGACTAAAACTATCTTATGTGAATTTATATCCTTACTAAAAATGTATTAGGAGGCAAACAAATTTTTTCGCTAAAACTATTTTAAGTGATAAAATATTTTCCTCGCCAAGAAACCTAGAGTGACAAAATTTTTCATCCCAAAATTGGTTTACAATGACAATTTTATTTGCTCACTAAAAGATAGTTTTGGTAAAAAAGACTTATATCGCTAATAAAAAAAATTCGGTGACGATTTCTTAAGGTCTTCACAGAACACTTTCTACGACTCACTATAAGTGTTGGAATTTTTGTGTCGTTGAATTCTTTTCGTAACGAAGAAATTGATTTTCTTTACACAATGTTTTGACACTAAAAGCAATGTTTTTTTGTAGTGGATTGTTCCTTGGATTAATTTCATCTTCTAGTATCCTACCCTGTAATGTCATTTATTATCAACATATACTTGACCAACTTGATGTTGTAGTTAGCAAAGGCTATCCACCAGATATAGCCTTAGAATAAGGTACTTGTTGTGTAATATCTTATACACAATTATTTGGGCATTTATATTTATATAAAAACTTATTAGATTCTCCTTAGGTTTAAATCTCAGAAAAAGGGAATTTCCATTAAAATGAAAAGAGCCTCCAAGACGATAAATGAATGCAAAGAGTATTTTTTCTTATTTATTATCTTAAATATACATAGGTTCAAACAAAAAAGTGTACAATTATAATTAGCTTTAACGCTACAAAGTATATATTCTTTAATTTCTAAATATTAGGGGTAAATGAGAGATATAAAGAAAATATGGTGGCACTTTACACGATGGTGAAAAATTATTCCAAAGTTATACGCAGATTACTGAAAAAAAGAAATATTCTCAAATCATAGGTCCAACAAATATCTCTTCACCGATGTAAATCGACAATTAGTTTACTCCAACATTTCATTATTACCTTCAATTGAAGATTGTACTTCTTTGTTTTATTTGTATTTGTCCCAAAGATCATATGTATCCTTAACATCTACGATACACACTATTTATACAAACTTACCTTAACAATACAAATAGTTTGTTTTGAAATTTGGTTTACTGAGGGGTAATTGTGACTCTCTAAACATTAAACTGCGGTGACTTTGGAAGAAGAAAGAATAGTGTAAACATTTTGGTATATGGATTTTTGATGACTATATATGGATTTCTTTTGTTTGTTCCTTGCAAATTATCACAAATTGTCGTGCAGCTCACGTTTGTATGTACTTGATCATTTTAGCCTCATTAGGTTTCTCGGGGGAACCGGTAGCTTTGGCAAATAAGTCTAAGTGGACATAGTTTTTTTTCAAGTGGACACAGTGGCTCCAGCAGTTAGGTGTCTGTCGAGGAATCGGTTGCTCTGGCAAATAGAGGTCTGTAAATTGATATATATATAATTATAATGGCTGCAACTGTAACTGGACGTAATGATCACATCAATCAGATGACGTACTCGTAATCAACCATTTTTAATCAGCGCGACGTGATGAAGGTGTGTTGTTGTAGTCATTTCATATATGACAAAGACTTGGTGAACGTAACTGAGGCTCAATTATGAAGCATGGGCCTAACCCTGGAGGCATCCTTCAATTCCCGCAATTCTCATTTATGTGACCCAATTTCTCTTAAACACAAAATCCAAATTATTCACAGTAATGATAGTAATGAACTAATGATCCATCACGAACAATGGTTTTAGTGGGTTCAGTGCATAAATTTTGAATTTTTAAAACCACAATTTTGAATTTTTAAAATTTTGAATTTTGAAATTTTGAAATTTGGTTGACCGAACTCTTTGTTTCAGTGTAGAACCACAATTTTGAATTTTTAAATTTTAAGTTTAGTGGGTTCAGTGCATAAACAGGATGCCAAGGCTTAGTGCAGCGGTCGTCCATGATTCAACTTACAACCCTCTGACATGTGAGCAAAATTCAGCATTCAAGATTGACAGAGAAAATGCATTGGGCGTCTGACGCCAAACCATCTGGCGTCTGATCTAACAACCATTAGATCCCAACAAAACTACGAATCCAACGTCTATTTTATTTTGATGTTTGAATTTGTATGAAATATATCCCAGACGCCCAACCATTAGGCATTTTAGTACTTTTTGAGATGCCCAACCATTAGGCGGCCCATCGTTGATTCAAGGGAAAACGTTTCCTAAAACCGCTCAAAAACGATACAGTTTAGTCAGACCTGAATTGACTAGGACAATTTAATCCAAATAATGTGCAAAGACGCTACCGACGCCATGCACGCTTTATTTAAGCACACGTGCGATCAAATGATCGCTTTGTAACGGCGATACGGTCTAGTGGATTGCGACACGTTAGCCCATAATTAAAAAACTAATTAAAGCGGGCGTAACTGACAATTTCTCATTAATCGCACCATTCTTGTTTCTCGAAACTTGAAGAAGAAATCAAATAGAAAATCAAACCCTAAAAACTCATGAGACTAAAACCCTAATTTCATCAAGAAAACTCGATTCTAGGAAGCATCATTAGCATAATGATGAAAAGAAACAAGTAGTTTCTAAGAATAACACACCTACAGTTGAAGATTCATCATCAACTGAAGAACAAAATCCATCACCAGCAGGAGACGAAATGATTTTTGTTAAAGGGAAAGCCAAAATGATTTGGGGGGAAAGCTGGCAATGGTCAATTATCATTGATTTTGGGTCAATATGGGTGGAACTAAATATTCTATAAATCGTCCGATAATGCATCATCTTCCTACCAATTTTTCTGGGATATCTCTTGAGAATTGATCTGACTAAAAGGGTATAAGCTTTTCTTTCAATCTCAAAACAAATATATAACTAATGATTCTAGCCAATTTCATATAAAGAATCATAAACATTAATGAAAATAAATAAAAATTAGTGATAGCTTTCATGAATAGTTATCAGGATACAATGTAATCGACTTAGGAAAACAATAATCCATCCTCTTAACTAATCCATGAAAGTAATTATCTTCCAGTAACATAAAAATATTAAAAAGGTTAGTTGAGTTGAGTACCCACTTCCCAATGCGTCACCATAACTTCTCAAGCCATTACCAGAACCACAACTTCAAATAGATACAAATACAAATTAATACAAAGGAGAGATGTTATGAGGGAGATCAATAGATCTCTTTAATCATTTGAGTGTGCGGAAAGTACTTAATGATGGATTGCATTAGATAACAAAATATGAAGAGATTATCTAATTGCAGGAAAAAAATCCAAAACTGGAGAGTAATTAAATCGTGAGAACAATAGTAGTCTTGTTAGACCAGCGGTACCATCGAGGATGACGGCGGTGGAAAGGGAAAAAATAATAAATATTAATAGTAATCCATTTATATTTCACCCCAGCTTGACTACAAGTCTTACATCTTGGACCAGGAGTCAGCTTTCCCCCTAAACATTTTAGCTTTCCCAATAACAAAA
>JAJJWW010003867.1:0-113604 GCA_023531295.1 Papaver armeniacum | reverse complement strand
AGCATTTCAACAAGATTTTTGTTAGAGGGAGAGCAAAATGGATCCGAGGAGAGCGAGAATCGTATACAACTCGATAACTAGGACCGATTCTAGTTATTCCTATGAGGTTAATTTAGTCCGACTCATAAGAATACTTGGAATCGGTCCTAGTTATCGATTTGAATACGATTTTTGCTCTCCTCGGATCCGTTTTTGCTCTCCCTCTAACAAAATCTTTCAACAAACACTTACCAAGCAACTCTAGTGTTTCATAATATGGACTAACTCTGCGGACTCTCTCCTTTATTTTTCTCTATTCTTCTTCTTCTTCTTCTTAGTCATTAACAAGACATAAAAACAATGGATAAATGGATGAGCATGGTGGACTAATACCCAAATCCACACAAATCAATATTCCCTACTACACTACCTACTTTCAAATTTAATCTGCTTCATCTTCTTTTTAAATTTTCTTTTTAACAATTCATGTTTTCCACACAGGGAGTTTAGGAGTCAAAATCATGGGTTTGAAGAGTTAGGTAATGGTTTATTTGTAGTTGGTATCTGAATCGAAGATGATGAAAGGTTTGGGTTTTGTTTTTCTATGAGAATCGAGGATGATTGAATTGGATGGATGGAATGATTTTGTGAATGTTTGAATGCTGATGGGTTTCTACTACTAGGTCTTAATACACTAATAATCATGATCAAAATTATACTACCGTAATGAGGAAGATTAAGGAGTAACTACGGTTGAGTTATTAACTATAGTTGAGGGGTAATATTGGAAGGAAAAAATGAAACTTAAGAAATATGAACGGACAACCGATTTTGTCCGTCAATTTTGGTTGACCAAACGTTGTCTTTTCATGACCCTTGACCCAATACTTTTTTTTTTGAAAAAGGGGGTTAATATTGATAACTTGATGCCGAGGAGGCATAAAAATACAGAGGAACAGGAGGAAAAAGAGAAAAGTTTACAAGACTAAACAGGCAAGCGCCATCTCAGAAAAGCCAAAGACAAGAATTACAAACTATTAACATCCCAATCGCTTCGGATAAAGCTTTTCCTCCCAACGAGCCACCAATCACAAAGTATAATACACCAAACGCCTTGGTTGGAAGTCCCCATTGATATAAGAGACTTAACCGCAATAATTGTGTTGGCTTCATTTTGGTTTTTATTATGGAAGGTTCGGCCTATTCCTCTCCATCCACACCAGCCCACCCGGATAGCATGTGGAAGACGATTCCATAAAGTTGTGCATATCATTAGGAAACTTTCACCAACCATCAAGGCACATCCCAAATTGTGAAAAGCATTACTCTACTTATTCCCGTGGTATCTCGAGGAAAGTAGCTCCACACCTCATAGACAAAGGACAATGAAGTAGAATGTGGTTGTTTGGTTTCCTCCTCTGAGACACAATTTGCATCTCGTATCGGTTGTTGGTGGTACCACCGCTCGTCTAACTGAACATCCATAGTAGGTAACGATTCCATAGAGTAGCCCAAATGAAAAAGGAAATCTTTGTAGGGATTATATCATTCCGTAAGATATGAGGTTTTACTGAAGTCGTTTCCTTCTTCATGGATGATCCTCATCTTGAACCTTGTAGACGATTTAACGGAGAACTCACCAGTAGGTGAGTGAAGCCAATGTCTGCATCCTAGATGTTGGATATTATCTCTGCATTGCCAATATCATGTACCAATTGGACCACCTCTCGCAATCTCCTCATCTTTCAGGTTCCTTTGAGACCCAAATTACAAGATGAGTTTGTTGTCACCCATGGATAACCTCATTAATTTGCATTCTTAGATGTACAGACTTTCCAAATTCTTGGGTATTTATCACGTAATGGAATATTTGTGCACCAATTTTCTTTCCAAAAACTAGTATTTTCTCCATTGTTTAAAGTGATACGAGAATTCTCTGTTATAAGAGGGAGAGAAGTCATAATACCTTTCCATAAGCTTGTGCCATGCGGAGTGCGAACAGGATCCGGATACCAAGTTTCTTCATTTCCTCCATACTTTTGACGAATTAATTTCCTCCACATATGTTTTTTCTCCGAGCCATATCTCCATATCCATTTCGCTAACAAAGCCCTGTTGGTAAGCTTTATTTTGCGTATCCCCAATCCCCCTTTCACTTTAGGTCTACTAGTCTTCTTCCATCCCACCCAATGAAAAGTTTTTTTCTCCAGTGTATCACCCCATAAAAAGTCTCTACACAATTTCTCTATCTTCTTTGCTATGCTGCTTTGAATTGCGAATAAGGATAAAAGTAAATAGGAATACTAGAGAGAGTGCTATTGATAAGGGTAAGCCTTCCTCCTCTGCAGACAAGTATTTTTTCTTCCACGGAGCCAATCTCTTCTGAATCTTCTCGATCACCGGATCCCATATTTGTTGATGCCTAGCCTTGGCCCCTAAAGGTAATCCAAGGTAGGAAAACGGAAGTGTACCAATAGCGCAACCTAGGACTCTTGCTGCCCGAGAACCCAATTCCATATCAACAGCCTCCTTGCGATCACCATAAGACTACTCTTAGCCAAATTAACCTTCAGTCCAAGAACACCTCAAAACACATAAGTATAACCTTGAGATTTTCCACTTCTTCGATCTTAGCATCCACCATCAGTAGTGTATCATCTGCGAACTGCAAATAGGTGATACTCTCACTTTCTTCACTTACTTTGAAGCCCGTGATGAGTCCCATTTCTTTGGCTTTATCCAACATTTTCGACAGCACCTCCGCAATTAACAGAAACAAGAAGGGTGACAGGGGATCACCCAGCGAATCCCTCATGAGCTTTTGAATTTCTCAAGAGACTTCCCATTGATTAAAACCGAGAAATGTGTAGTTTTTAAGCAACCTTGAATCCACCTTCTCCATTTGGGGCCAAAACCAAATCTATCTTGTATATACTCTAGACAACCCCAGTTCACTCTATCATACGCTTTCTCAATGTCGATTTTAATCGCAAACCCCGGTTTTCTTGATCTCAACCTAGAGTCTATGCACTCATTGGCCACAAGAACACTATCAAGGATTTGTTTGTCCTTCACAAACGCACTTTGACAATGAGATATAATGTCTGGTATCAACACCTTCAATCTGTTTGCTAGTGCTTTAGTAATAATCCTATAAACCCCCCTATTAAACTAATAGGTCTGAAATCCTTCAATGAAGAAGTTCCCGGTTTCTTTGGGATTAGGCAAATGAAAGTGCAGTTCAAACGCCAATCCAATCTTCCCCCATTTTGAAATTCCTTTACCACCGCCATAAAATCTCGCCCAATGATGTCCCAAGTTGCTTTATAGAATTCATTTGGCATCCCGTCAGGGCCCGGAGATTTATTATTTTTTAAACCTTTAATCACCCCCAAAATTTCTTCTTCTTCTATGGGCAACTCCATGGTTGTTCTCTCGCTTCTTCCGATCTTGAAGGAAAATTGAGATTATCAACTTTTGGCCTCCAATTTTGGTCTTCATTGTATCTGATTTGAGTAGTACTTCCCGGCTTCTTCTTCAATCTCAAATTATAAAATAATCAACATCTCCTACTTGGATTTTATGAATCCAGTTGGCTTTCTTTTTCTGCTTAGCCACCACATGATAATAAGATGTATTTCTTTCGCCATTATTATCCAAACCTTTGCTCTACACTCCATTTCTGTTTTACTTGATGGGACACCTCCTTGTGTTTTCCACATAGCTCTATTCTTTCATTGAACTCGTATATTGATAGACCGTCCACCTCTTCTTTCCTGTCAAGCCTCAAAATGCCTTGTTCATACGAAGTAAGTTTCTTTTCCAAACATTTGAACTTCTCTGAGCTCCAAGTTTTGAGTATTGGCTTTAGTGCCTGCAGCTTTTTTGCAAAGACGAAACTAGCCAACCTTTAAATTGAAACCGATTCCACTGAGAACCTCAAAACTTCATAAAATGAATCTTCCGACAACCAATACTTTTCCATCCTATATGGGGATCTTGCAATTTTATGAGGGCCACATTGCAATGTAATTGGTGCGTGGTCCAAGCCGTCTCACCAACACCTCTTGTCTCATGTCGGGATAGATATTCAACCATTCTATCGAGAAAAGAAATCTATCCAACCTAGTTAGAGTGGGGTTGAATTTCTTACTTGTCCATGTGAATTTTCCTCCGCGGATTGGAAGATCCACCGATTCGCCTTGTTGATAAAATTGTTGAACTGTTTCATATCCTTCGTTCTTGAAGTTGGCTTGTTCTTCTCCTCCGTTATTCTAATACAATTAAAATCACCACCTAGAATCCATGGATAACTCCGGCCCTCGATGTCCCATAACTCCTCCCACATTTCTTCCTTATTTCCCTTCCGCTTGGACCATAAATATTGGAGAGGCTCCAAATTTTTCCATCACTTAGTTAGAATAAGGATAGTAATAGAACAAGGGCCTTGCAAATCATCTATAACTTCATAATTTCCAGTCATCCCAAATAGTTAAAATCCCACCTCGATCTCCCATTTGCTTGGATAGTGTATCCATTTGAAATTGTCATCACCCCAAAATTCTCTAATGTTATTAGATGTAATATCTTGAATCTTGAGTCTCTTGCAAAAGCAAAAACGAAACTTTCTCTCAAGCCAACATTCTTCTTAAAATTTCCGTCCTTCCGCAAGCTTTAAAGCCCCTCAAGTTCCGGATACAATCTTATTATCCATGTGAAACAGATTAGCCCTTTCTTTGCATCCGTTCCTCTTTCCTCCCCATAGATACATCAATTGGTTCACCATTCCATTGAATTCTATGTTGTTCTCGCTCAAATTTGCTCCTTGACTTCGACCCCAATTTTTGAATTTCTTTTTCACGAGTTTCCACTGACCCTAGGACTGGTTCATCTTCCTGAATTCTTTCTCTAATTGAAATTTCGACTGGAATTGAATCTTTTTCATGATAATGCACTATTTTTGAAGCTAAATTAAAAAGATCTTGTTCTCTACCTTTAGAAGCAGCTCCAATTGTTGTGAAAGCTTGCATGAGAATATCCGTCTTCTCTTTCACTTCAGGGAATAACAACTTCGGGGATTGGTTATCCAAGCTAATCATCTCGTCATCTTTTCCGATTGAGTCTTGACCATCGTCTTCTCCATGTAGAAGCCCTAGGTTTGCACTAGAAGAACATATTTCAGTTGGTTCCTTTGAAGAGGAGGATTGGACCAACTCAGTAGCGCCTGTACTCTTATTCTCCAGTTCCACTGAGTGTAAACTCGGTTCTATGTTGTGTAACTCAAACAAAGAAGGCCCAGTTTCATGGATATCTACTCTTCTCGATATTTCCATTTGAATTGAATCATGGGGCCCCGAATTACCAAGCCAATTTTCTTCTCTCTCACCACCAGTGTTATTTGCCGTGACTTGGGATTGCTCTAGCATATAAGGACCTATATACCTCTTGACTATATTTATTTTGTCTTCCCATCAATTAAAGAAAATGATGATTACCAAATCATGTAAACAGTAACACGTTGAATTAGAAATGGTCCCAAAAAAAAAAATTGCGACTCGAAAAATGGTCCAAGTGGCACATATCACATTTTTAATTGAATTTGTCGATAATGCCATCAACTGACAACTGAATGCATCCTTGGAGGAGGAGAGTACACACAAATTTGACTATGAGTGCAAAACTTATCGTTGGTTCGCAAATGACATGATGCATGATCGATGGTCAAAGACACCGTATAACTTAATCAGTTAGGAGTTGCTCTTAAAGGTTTCTAGCACCAAACCTAGTTCCATAAACAAGGCGGGACACGTTATGATACCAGTGTCCTCCAAGATATATTTTTCTTGGATAAGTTCCTAAGTTAAATCAGATATACCAATTTAGATGAGATAAGACTTAAGAGGCCCTACTATTGAATGCAAACACTATTCATCTCTGCAGACACACATAGAGCAGTACCATGCACGATGTCTGGTGGCTGGAGGGGGTCTTTCAGACACCGCCCATGAGACTCGTCTTTTGGTTTGCAGCAGATAGTACTACAATATGCTGCTTATTGGTTGCATCTCGGAGGAGTCTTAGATAATGTAATTTTGATTGATTTTCCATATCTTTTACTGCAGCGATTTTTTAGGTGTACTCAAAAATAAAAGTATGGGCCTGGTTAGGGAGATTGGTTCTGGGTCTGAGGCTTGTAAACTATAGTATGGCCACATTCGGTTGATATTAGGGGGCGAGTAATGGGTGGGTGGGTGCCGATTTGGTACCATCTGTGTCAAATCCATTAAAATGACGGATATTAGAAATGCATCCACGTCCAACTCATTACCCAATGGATAAAATACTCATGGGTGAACAGATGAACTGGGTGGATTGACGGGTTTCATAATTACAAAAGACTGATATTAATATTATGTACAATTGTTGATGGGTGAAAACTACTCCTGCAGAATTTGGTAATTTGGGGTGTGGATGAGGAATGAATCTAAACCTTCAACAAATGCATCTGCGCGGTGAGTGCTTGTAGATTCGAGAGATCAATACGTGCAAGTCCGGCCTAAACCAAGAAATGGCCGTTCCCAGACTTGTTTCTGGTCACAAAGTGAAGGAGATGGGGTTGATCTTAGGGAGGGAAGCAAAGAAGGTGTTGAGATTGTGAAGGTGTTGGCTTGCTTATGACTTGTAACGAGAAAGATGAGCAAGCTTACGGTTGATGCAAGCAGGCTCGGGTGTTTGAATACGATTTGTATTAACACTTGGTTTTTCCGTATCGTCTCGAACTTGTTTTGTTCTCCGTTATTCCTTGTTGTTGGAAATAGGCGGAGAGCCTATTTATAAAAGTCATTGAGCCTCATTCACGTTTCTCGTGGGAAGTGGAGGTAGTGGAATGATGGAGTAGTGGAGTTGTGTGTCGGTAACACACGACCGGTCTTGCCCACTTTTCCCTGTTCATCTCTAACCGTCCATGACTTCCTAACACGTTCTTGTGATGGCGCGTTGCACGCCGCACGCTATAAACCGCCAGACCAATACCCCGTATGTATCCCCCATTTGTGACATGATTGATGTCCGGAATGTGGATCGTGGATCCACGAAAGGTAGCATGTAATCTCGGGATTGAATAAATGCGTTATTGAGGAAGTCGATACTTGTGAAGTATCGTGTGTATTTATGCAGTGTGTATTCGATTACGGTGTGGTAAAGTGATGGGTAATGACTCCTCACTAACCAAATAACTCCCCGACCGGGGTTGTATAACCAAGCCGGTGAAGTCGGACGGATGAGATGATGTTTGAGACACTCATCTGCGACCGTTGATGAAATTAGGGTTTTAAAAGAGGTGTGCAAGCATCACTCTTCAGCTTGGTCGAAACCAAGCATGGGAAGGGTTTTGAAGAGGACCGACCGGGCATGTGTGTAGACAACACGCCCTATGTGCACGTCCATACTTCACTTTCCCAAGAAGGCGCGATCTAAGCCACTCAATTTGACCGGTAAAGTTGGAGTGGTGGAGATCGATTTGCGATAGGAGTTTGATGCCGCAAGGAGTCGCGCACCATACCCTTTTCCCGAGGCGTGTTTTCCAAGATGACCTGACTTGGTCGGTCTTGGCCGGTTGGTTTGGCGTGAAGATGGTAGGCTGATGTTCACGCCCATGTCTCACCGTCCCATGAAAACGTGATCTAAGCCACCCACCTCGTCCTAAGTGAAGTTGAGTGGTCGAGATCGATTTGCAATTTGGGAAGTGTAACCACGCATGTTTGAGCGGGCATTTGGATTGGCCGGGCATGATATGCCTTGGCCGACCGCATGAAGAGGTAGATGGGCCCACGGTGGTCATGCTGGTATGACCGGACACTGCTAATCTAATCCAGTGACCCTCCATTCGTGCCTGAGAAGATGGACGCGCGTGATGGCTTGAACCCTAATTTTGGCTTTGAAAGCCGCGCGACCATGCTATTTCGGGCGGACGAATGTGTTGTAACCAACCATGGTTGGTTTTGACCGATTGGTCAAGTGTGTAAAGCGGTCCACATGGTGATTGTGTCGACATGCTCCGGCCCTTTGAGTCTACATCTATACCCTCCATCTATACTGCCAAGATGGATGGTTGAGACCGTTTCGCGGCACATGTAATATGCCGCAAACCCTAATTTAGGGTTTTCCGTCCATAATGCTTGGTATGGACGGTTTCTTATGCGAGGCCAATGGTCGACCATGCGGGGTCGGGTGTGTGTATTCCATACCCGCTAGGGGTGATGGAATTGATCCGGGGGTCATCAATCATGCTTGTGGAGTTGAATGATCATGCGATCGGATCATATCCTGACCGATGTGGTCGGTCTTAGGATGCTCAATCTGCTAGTATAACACACCGAGAGGGGCTCAATCGGGCTAGTATAACACACCGAGAGGGCTCGGGCTAGTATAACACTCCGAGAATCAGGCCTCAGGGAATCGGCACATGGGTATTTCGTACATGGTTTCATTATAGTGCTTGGAGGTTCGTGTTACTCAGTAGAGTAACACTCGGTCGTCATGCCACATCGATAATGATTCATTATAGTGCTTGGAGGTTCGTGTTACTCGTAAGAGTAACACTCGGTCGTCATGCCACACCGATAATGAGTACTGAAATACAAGGCCGATATGAAATTCACGGGAAGGGATTGTTGCTACATGCTCCAACCTGGAGGAATTTCATGTATTCCACGAGAATGGGATTGTTGCTTGCATGCTCCATTCTTGGTGAATTAAGTGAGGGAGTATCAACACTTATAAATGGCTTTATCTTTTACAAGATGTCAGTAGCATGATTTTACGGTTTTTTACAAATTTAACCTTAAACGAAAATCCACCATCAACATTAAGTCCCCCGCCTAGCACATAATGGTTACACTATTGTGTGGTAGGCATGAGATGGTGACATCTGTAAATGACCAAGCTAGAGTGAATACATATTTACTGGGATAGTTTCACATTGTCGCGTTTCCTGGAACTTGGTTGGTCTTGATTAAGGATGCGAAGGAAGCAGGACTTGATCCGGTGAGTCGCTTTGATTCCTCTTGTACATGTATGAGCTCGGCCGCTCCTTCAGGTGTACTTCCTTAGTTATACACGGCTTTCCTCAAGTATATTTGATAAGCCTCGTCGATTGTTATCCCGAATTAGTAGCCTTCATAGGTGGTAAGTAGAGACTTCTTTTCCTTCTGGGATTCTGTCGACTTGTGAGATTATAAAGAATCATCTCAACGTGGTCGTTTATTCTATATCCCAGGTATCTCAGGTACTGCTCTGATTTTCTGATTAACTGATCAATTGACTTGATTTTTTATTTTTATTTTTATGCGTGTGCATAACCTCCTCTCCTTTGTAGTTTGCCATGGAAGCGGTGGACAATCATTCTGTTGCTTCCCCAGAAAGAAGTTTTGAAGTTGACAAGCCCGAGAGCCATGCACACGAAGAAGTAATGGCTAAGATCGATCTCCCATTTCGCGAAGTCGGCCGCGCTATACATGGGATGCCTATCTCACATCTTCGCATTGTCAGAGGATGTATTTGTGCACTTTCAGCTGCAATTGACATGGAGGAACGGTGGAGGCGCGAGGAAACGTTGCAGACGCTAGTAAGCGCAAGGGCGGGAGAGATTTGCGGCGCAGTTGAAGAGGCGGAGAGTCGAGCATAAACGACCACCGGATGAAGACAAGTGTGATTACCCGATCCGGGACGGCGTGATAATCCTTGATTACGATCTGAGACGAACCAGAACATTCGAAGGCAATTTGCGTGTCCCCCCTGTTGCTATGCGCTTTGATGCTCCCGCGATGATGTTGGGATGGAGTCGGCTGGCTGCTGAGGATGCCCGATGTAAGTTGAGGGAGATCCGGAGGGAGGTGCATCGACAGGCGATTGAGAATAAACCAACGGTGGTGTTGGCGAGGCCGGCTCTCTTGATGATTAAAACCTCTTTTATTTTGTTTTTCTTTCCAAGTATATTCTGCATGATCGAACATCTCCCTTGTACTCAGTGGCGAGGCCGAGTTCAAGGTTTTTTCTTCCTTTGATTATTTGAATAAAGTTTTCCTTTATAATCCTTTGCCAAGATCGCAAATCGGAACCTTCTCGGCGCAAGGAGCGCCTTCACATGTAATCCTTAGTAATAAAAAGAAGTTATACTATAATGGAATATCCACGGACTGTGATGCAATATCTTCCCGGCTTTGCATGGGCGGATGGCTCAAATCATTTTCCGCACACGTTATGTTTCCTTCTTCCCGTGAGATGTTTGCTTAGGGTTTCCTTTCTTGCTCCAGATTAGACTGATTTAAGTGACTCGGGAATTTGTGTTTTTAGGAGTAAAGAGGTTCTCGGATGAAAATAATGCTTCAATTGAAAATTGGAAATTGGAAATTGAAACCACTAACTATGAATGCAAGTATTGCAATCATTTTCTGGAGGAATTACAAACATGATATGGAATTGTAAAAGGAAATACTGAAAAAATAGCACAAATAGCGTTTTAAGGTGTACGGGATGCTGTGAAGTGGCAGCACAGCATCTTAAGTTCGGTGGGGTTTGAGCCATCGTGAGTGAATTGTTATGCCCTCCAGTTTATCAGCGTTGATGAGCTTGCAGTAGCCGCCTAAGATAGTCAGTCCCCAGGACTTGTCAGAATGAGGGGCGGTAGTTTGCAAGGAGGGTTGTGTGATGAGACTTACTTGAGACCGGAACCTTTCGGTGTATGCCGACAGGCTCTCTCCTAAAATTGTGTCACGTCGGAAAGTTGTCGATGCGGCAGCAAACAGTCATCGGGGGTCGGAAGAAGGCGTGTTGGAGATTCTCTCAGTGCACGACACCCCAGAGAGGACAGACCTCCGGTGTGGCTTTGTTGTCCCTGCATCCAAGAGCTTCCTAGGATCATGTCGTAGTTGGGATGGTCTTTGACTATGTAGAACTTTTGCTTGCGTCGAGGCATCACCCAATTTGACTTCAAGATCAATGTATCCATATGCATCTCTAAGCTCTCCCCGTCAAATCACGACCCACGCTTGGATGACGGGTAGCTTCTTGCTTCGAGATCTTTGCCGCTCTCAAGGTCTTGACTGTAATGATGTTAAACTCTCGGCCGTATCGATCAACGCGTTATCGAACTCAACGCTTCTCAAACGAGTGACGGTTAGAGTCCCCGGTTCCATTGCTCATGTCTTTTAGGAAAGACCGGGGCTCTGGACTGCTACTTTGGATGCAAACGTCTACCTGACACAACGTGGTTGAGGGCCGCAAATATGTCTTGACGTTGTCCCTTGGAGAAATATAAGATTTCACACATGTGCTCCATCATAGATTGCACGGTCTTGCGAACAGAGTCCCAAATCATGCAGTTCACCGATAGGTAGAGGATCTCTATGAACACCTTCGTTTCCAAGCTGGAGTTCCCCCCCGTCTCTACCTTTTCCCCGAATATTTGTTTCAACTGTTGCAATCTTTGGTTGGATGATGGACGAACTCGTGGTAGCAACAATGATCCGGGATCTACTATTTCTTCCTCGGTCGGAGGACGCCTGATAGGGGGTAGTTTTACGGCATCATCTTGGATCCACGCTTCCAAGAGCTCTATCACTTCATTCATGGGAAAAGGAAAACCCGTGTCTTTGGCGTTTTGTGCAGGGAGTTTTGTCTGCCCTTTTCGAGACGAAGTCTTGTGTGCCGAGGATGTTCGCTTGGTTTGTTGTTCCGTTATCGGCTTTCCTCTTTTCTCCTCCGCTACCACACTCACGGAAGGGCCAAAGTTGTATTGTTTGTTTGTGAGACGCTTTTGCTTCCTCGACTTTCACGCAAATCTTTACTTCAACAACTCGGGTTCTTTCTAGTAGTCTTGGTGCAGCTTGTTCTTGAACGTTTTGCGGCTTCGTGGAGTTCGGAGAATGTTTGAAAGCCCAGATTCTCTAACGAGCGCGGTATATGGGTATCATCCCATTGATGCATGATTCCACCAATTGCCGTTCGGTAACATTCGGGTCGTGATGATCCGAGTGCTTGGGTTCTGAATCTTTTAACGAAGTCGTTGGGATGTTCATTGTTCCGTGGAGAATCCTTCCCAGTGTCCGAAAACGTGATTTGTTCGGATACGAAGAAATACTTCTGTAGAAAGCACCGACCATCTCGCTCCAATTGGATATCTTTGTTAGGCGCAATGTTGTTGTACCATGTGTATGCCCTCCCCCGTGAGTGATTTTGAGAATTCTTTTTAGGCGTAAAACATGATTGTATTCATGTTCCCAAAGCTTCCAAGAATCGAGAAATGTGTTCACGAGCATTACCAAGTACTGGGTCGTAGAGGGAGAACTGGGAGAGGTGTAACCTCTTGGTAGAGGAATCCGTTGCACATCTTGAGGGTACGGCGGCCGATGTTGGTGTACGTCCGTTCGGTCCCCTTTTCCTCGATTTTGGAGAAGTCGCTCTAGATCTTCACGCGTAATGAAGTTGGAAGACCGGTCTCTCTCCCTTGGCGCTCGGGAGCAACACGAGTTTCTTCATTCATGTGAGTCCGAGTGGAAACACTGCTCCGGGTGTATTGAATGCATCTCTCGCTGACTCAAGGGTTGCCGTGAATCTTGCGGCAATCGTTCATCAAAGTTTTAAGGAAGGTGAGTACCTCTTTACGAGTTGCGGCCATGTCTGTTTGAGTTTTAGCAAGAATTTCCTGTTTCTCCATCAAGTCCGCAATGGTACCGACGGCGGTCTTCCTCTCGTGTCTCCCTGGCTCCTCGTCCCGATGGGGGAGTGAAAGTTGCTGCTCGGTGACTCTTTGGAGGCGTTACACTTGAGGAGATCTTTAGGGATTTGCGGCCGTCTCGGCTCTGTGATGGGAGGAGTTATTCCTTCCGGAATATCTGCCGCTACGCTAGTGCCTTTGGTGGTAGAAGTGACGGCTCCACGAGATGTGTTGACCCACGGTAGCTCCACCGATTGCAGTACTTCAACACCGAGATTGTTATCCACACCGGCTCCATCGAATTGATTGCCGACCCGACCTTAATTCCACCATAATGAATTTTTTGATTGAATTGATTCTAAGATCTACCCTTTTGAAATTGATGAAATTGAATTGAATTTCAAGAAATTGACTTTACAAATCGAGAGATTAACCTCCACCGTGGTCGCCAATTGTTGATGGGTGAAAACTACTCTCTATGAGAATTTGGTAATTTGGGGTGTGGATGAGGAATGAATCTAAACCTTCAACAAATGCACTTTAAGGTGAGTGCTTGTAGATTCGAGAGATCAATGCAGGCAAGTCCGGCCTAAACCAAGAAATGGCCGTTCAGGACTTGTTTCGGTCACAAAGTGAAGGAGATGGGGTTGATCTTAGGGAGGGAAGCAAAGAAGGTGTTGAGATTGTGAAGGTGTTGGCTTGCTTATGACTTGTAACAGAAAGATGAGCAAGCTTACGGTTGATGCAAGCAGGCTCTGGGTGTTTGAATACGATTTGTATTAACACTTGGTTTTTCTGTCTCGTCTGAACTTGTTTTGTTCTCCGTTATTCCTTGTTGTTGGAAATAGGGCGGAGAACCTATTTATACAAGTCATTCACGTTTCTCGTGGGAAGTGGAGGTAGTGGAATGATGGAGTAGTGGAGTTGTGTGTCGGTAACACACGACCGAGTCTTGCCCACTTTTCCTGTTCATCTCTAACCGTCAACGACTTCCTAACACGTTCTTGTGATGGCGCGTTACACGCCGCACGCAGTAAACCGCCGCACCAATACCCCAGTATGTATCCCCGATTTGTGACATGATTGATGTCTGGAATGTGGATCGTGGATCCACGAAAGGTAGCATGTAATCTTTGGATTGAATAACTGCGTTATTGAGGAAGTCGATACTTGTGAAGTATCGTGTGTATTTTTTATGTGTATCTTTGCATTACGGTGTGGTAAAGTGATGGGTAATGACTCCTCACTAACCAAATAACTCCCGACTGTGGTTGTATAACCAAGTCAGGTGAAGTCGGACGGATGAGATGATGTTTGAGACACTCATCTCATGACAGTTGATGAAATTAGGGTTTTAAAAGAGGTGTGCAAGCATCACTCTTGACTTGGTCGAAAACAAGCATGGGAAGGGTTTTGAAGAGGACCGACGGGCATGTGTGTAGACAACACGCCGGTGTGCACGTCCACACTTCACTTTCCCAAGAAGGCGCGATCTAAGCCACTCAATTTGACCGGTGTTGAGTGGTGGAGATCGATTTGCGATAGGAGTTTGATTCCGCAAGGAGTCGCGCACCATACCCTTTTCCTACGTGTTTTCCAAGATGACCTGACTTGGCCTCGGTCTTGGCCGGTTGGTTTGGCGTGAAGATGGTAGGCCGATGTTCACGCCCATGTCTCACCGTCCCATGAAAACGTGATCTAAGCCACCCACCCGTCCTAAGTGAAGTTGAGTGGTCGAGATCGATTTGCAATTTGGGAAGTGTAACCACGCATGTTTGAGCGGACGTTTTGGATTGGCCAGGCATGATATGCCTTGGACGACCGCATGAAGAGGTAGATGGGCCCACGGTTGTCATGCTGGTATGACCGGACCTGCTTAGTCTAATCTGTGACCCTCCATTCGTGCCGGAGAAGATGGACGCGCGTGATGGCTTGAACCCTAATTTTGGCTTTGAAAGCCGCGCGACCATGCTATTTCAGGCGGACGAATGTGTTGTAACCAACCATGGTTGGTTTTGACCGATTGGTCAAGTGTGTAGGCGGTCACATGGTGATTGTGTCGACATGCTCCGGGCCCTTTGAGTCTACATCTATACCCTCCATCTATACCTGCGAAGATGGATGGTTGAGACTGCTTTCGCGGCACATGTAATATGCCGCAAACCCTAAATTAGGGTTTTCCGTCCATAATGCTTGGTATGGACGGTTTCTTGGCAAGCGAATGCCAATGGTCGACCATGCGGGTCGGCCGTGTGTATTCCATACCGCTTGGGGGTGATGGAATTGATCCGGTCATCCAATCATGCTTGTGGAGTTGAATGACCATGCGATCGAGATCATATCCCGGACTGATGTGGTCGCAGTCTTAGGATGCTCAATCGGGCTAGTATAACACACCGAGCAGGGGCTCAATCGGGCTAGTATAACACACCGAGAGGGCTCGGGCTAGTATAACACTCCGAGAATCACCACAATTGGGTATTTCGTACATGGTTTCATTATAGTGCTTGAGGTTCGTGTTACTCGTGTAAGAGTAACACCTCAGTCGTCATGCCACATCGATAATGATTCATTATAGTGCTTGAGGTTCGTGTTACTCAGTAAGAGTAACACTCGTCATGCCACACCGATAATGAGTACTGGAAATACAAGGCCGATATGAAATTCACGGTGAAGGGATTGTTGCTACATGCTCCAACTGGAGGAATTTCATGTATTCACGAGAATGGGATTGTTGCTACATGCTCCATTCTTGGTGAATTAAGTGAGGGAGTATCCAACACTTATAAATGGCTTTATCTTTTACAAGATGTCAGCGCATGATTTTCTGGTTTTTTACAAATTTAACCTTAAACGAAAATCCACCATCAACAACAATAAACAAAGACAACAAAACATTAATTATCATGCATATTGAGTCCATAGTATCCTCAACTTAGCCCCTCTCTCTCATTCTGATCTTGGCTATTTCTATGACTTCTAAATGTAAGTACCTTGCTCACGCTCTAGCTTATCCTTCATATTTTGGTATAACACTAAAATTTCCCTCCAGGTTGGGTGTCCAACGAATGGGTGATATATCACCCGGGTCCAACCCGTAAAAATGACCGGTTTTAAAAGTTCACCCGCATCAAATCCGCCGAGAAATAGATTGGGTGCCCACTCACTAAAACGTAGATTGGTTTGGATAAAATCCTTGGATGCGGATGTTTCTGCTCACCCCTAGTTGATATAGCTCATGTCGGGCACTCAACCTTTTATGCATTATAAATTAATTTTCAAACTCCTAAGGGACTAAACTTAGTCACTTCAAAACTGTAAATCACACTATAGGTGTGTTGATGGGTGCAGTAATGGCGGATTTGCAGTCATGTTTGTCAAGGATACAAGAAAGAAGAGAGAGTTGCAATTGCAGGAATGGAGTGCATTATATGAACTTGCTTCAGTGGTTTGTTGTTCTGGTGGAATGAATGTGGTGCAACAAAGAAATAAAAAGTTGGAAGTGATGTTGGTGATAGAAGCTACATCACTTAGGTTGAATTCAGGGAAGTAGAGGTGGTTATGCAGTAGTCAGGTACAGCTGTAATGTGTTGGTGGTGCTAGTTTTGTGAAGCAGGTGCAAGACCAGATGATGTTGCTACTGGAGAAGAATTTGGTGTTAACGGGAAGAAATTTGAAGTTACAAGAAAGAATAGTGGTCTTGAACTGAAGCAGGGAGTGGTTTCTGGGTTTTGCCGCTTTAGATAAATGCTTAAGAGGTTTCAGACCAAGATGTGTTGGGGTTGAGTCTTGAGGGTGGTGCAGCTGAAGTTGAAGCAATTGCAGGAGACAGAGTTGTTGTCGGTGGTGCAGAACAATGGAGTTAGGAAAATGGATGTTGCAGTTGCAATTTCTGCTGATAAGAATTATGTCATGAAGAAGAGTTAGTGTATGTGATGCTTCCACAGTTCTCATGTAGATTTACAAGGGTTTAATGTTGTGTCTGTCGATTGAGGGGTTTGGCTAGAGTTCTTGTGAGTTATGGAAAGTGATGCGTGTCGTAACCACAACAAATTAATTAATACTTTACTACCTAATTAACAAGTAATATAGGGTAGTCAAGGTCGATCCCACGAGGAGCACGAGATTCTAATTGTAAAAATTGTCACAAAAGGGGGGTGTAAAAAGAAAAAGAAAATAAACAAAACAATTAAAAGGTAAAGTTGAAAGCAATAAGAGAGACAAGATCAAGAATCCTTCTTCGTTGCAAAATAATGAATCAAGTTATGTTCTTTTCTACTTGTCATTAGTCACAAATTATCACCAACCGTAGGTAAAGCAAATTTAGCTCATGCTAAACCCTAAATCCCTTGTATCACCTGGGACACGAAAGTTCTCAACTACCGGATTCTAATCACCAAGCCACCTAGAATTAGCTCAACCTAGATGTAACTTGGCTCATGCATTAAGTTTTGTGAATTTCTTAGGTTGATATTAGTAGTTAGACTCTTAGCTCAAGGTCCACTTGCTAACGTTGTTTCTACACACAATTGCTCCACGGAATCCCTCCGTTAGGTCTCGTGTTTGCTACTTATGTAAAGAGTCAAGAAACGATTACTTATCTCCTAACTTTCACTAGCTTTAGATCAAATTAACAAATCAATTTAGCATGCATTCTAAACAATCTATCAATCAATCATGAATGTCTTTAAGATCACTCCTATTAGTAAAAACAAACGATAATTATGTGAAAAACTTCAAGATAGAATTTGAAAACAAAAACTTAAATCATATGTTAAGAACTAGAATTCATCCTCAATCAATAAATTAACTACTCATGTTAAAAGAGTTCACACAAAGAATAAGAAAAGAAAAGTGTTGTGTGTGTAGAGATGTGTGTAAGTTGTAGAAAACTTCTATTTTATAGGCTTCAATATTCTCCAAATCTTCCAAGGATTAGAATCCTTTTCCTTTTGCAATTCAACTTCCAAATTCAAGTCTTTCTCAACTCTTCATCTTCTCTTTCCAAATTTGAGTCCAATTCTCCATCCAATTCCTAGCCCAAGTCTTCACACCCATGAGAGGAGTCCATAGAAAATTCTGGAATTTTTGGCTCGCCGGAAAACTGGGATTATGGCCGGAATTTGGCCGGAAAACGTCACCGCCGGCCACCTGAAAATTTCTCCGTCGAGAGAATATTCGACGGAATATTCCGTCAGTCCTCCGTTAGGACAAACGGGTCAACCGTAACGGTCAATCGTTAGTCAACAGTGGTCAAAGGAATCACCGAGTCGACCGAGTCGATTCTTGAGTCGTCTCTATCTCGAATTAATGGTTAGTCTCTAGGCCGTAGCCGCTTTGCACAAAGCCAAACTTGTTGCACACCATCCTTGTGCATCACAACGCATTGCCAGCCATTATGGCCCTGTATGTTGCACCATTTTCTTGCAATATCCTATCCTGTAACCTGACCACTCCACTACTGCATTTCCACCAAAGATCACACTTTCAACTCCAGCCATTGCTATCGACCACACACACATCACAAGCACCGCCACATTCTATAACTCATTGTTTAAGCTGCAACAACTTTTGGATCCTCAAAGACTAACTCAAACTCCATCCCCTCATGCATAAAGAACAACGGTCTTCATTCATGCCTGCACCTCACTGCCACACCAGAATACCAGCTGCAGTATCACCTCAGGCTACCACCAGCTCCACTTCCACAAGCAATACCACCACAAACCCGTGACAATTTATACACAGACTGGCTTCCATTGCAACCATTCATCATTCCAGAGCAACAACTCCACTGCCATTACAGCCTTCTTTCCCTTAGCCTCAGTTGTGCCAGGCCTCAATCCATCATCTATTCCTTGCTGCAAATTACAGCACCTGTAACTCCACCATTTCAGTCAATCAATAGCTCCAAACCCCTGGCAGCAACAAAATGCAACCATATTTGCCATTAAGCCATCACCACTTCAGCTGAGAGTAACACCACCATGAGCATCTGTGTACAGCTTCAGCCTAACAGATGTGCAGCTAAACCACCACAGACAAAAACCACCTCGAGCTCAATCTCAGGCACTCCACCTCTGTAATGCCCACCTGACTTCACAAAAGCACAACACAACCAACATCAGTCATACCCATTTATCTCCAGCTACACCTAATGTCATAGCACCTGAAGTTCATAACTCCACCTGAAATGACCATCACTCTGCCATATTACCTCGTGCCCCGTAACAACACCACCAGTTCCTAATTCATCTCGGAACCAATCCCTTATACTCACTCTCGCCTCAATTTCAAATCAACCTCGCTTTCACGTAAGCTTCACCCTCATTCTCGCAATTCCATCTCGTAGTCGACTTTTATCAACACCACCTCGCCAAAATCATAACCACCATAACTTCAACCAATTCCTCAGTAACAACCATTCCATCTCAAAGCACACTCCAATCACTCATTAGGCTTACTCAACTGCTCCACAACCTATCTCTTCACCGTAATAGCCTTATCTCAACCTCCTCGTTATTTGCAAGAACAAATTGTTAACACCATTTCAACACCAAACCCTAATTCTTTCATGTGGCAATCAACACGGTTTCTCAATAACCATTGAACTACAAAGAATTGATACTCGAGTAAAAATCAACTCCTAACCCAACCCATCTCTTCCGTATTCAATTTTTTTTCGATTAATGTGCAGACCATGACTGCCGATTAGTTTCAATGTGGAAGAATGATTGAAGAGAAATAAATTTTTCTCGATTTAGGTTTAAGTTAAATGGGGCGGGTATGGATCCGGGTACGGGTATGGGTCTACGGGTTTAGGGTGTGGGTCAATGGTTTTGGGTTTCAACATCCATGAACATAACCCAACCCTTTTACCAACTGATAACAGCACCATGTTTCTGGATAAGGGCTACCCAGTTTGGCAGCCCCTTAACTTGAACTGTCCTTTCTCTAGTGCTCCTCCAAGAGAGTAGCCCTTAACCTTGACTGGTCTGTGTTTAACACTCCTCAAATTGGGTTGCCCCTTAACCTCAAATGGGCTCCATATATCAATTGCCTGTAAAATGACCTTTTGCCCTTTGGCTCAAATTGGGTGCTTTCTTCTTCTTTTCTCCGTGCGACTCCAAAGTAGCTATAAAACTCAAAACAAGCGTAAAATACATAATTTACAAGAAAAATAGCAAAGAAAGCATAAACTACTAGATAGTAAATTAGGTGTATTCTACACCTATCAAATTCCCCCACACTTAGACTTTGCTAGTCCTCGAGCAAATCAAACTAAAAACTCACAACTTCAAAGCGTTCAAGCGTCCCAAGCATCCAAAGAGTTATGAGGACATAGAGTTTCTGCATGCTAGTAATAAGAAATTAGAAATACTAAAGAACATATTCTCATTCTTAAATGTTGAGTGAGAAATAACCACACCATAATGAGAGAAAGCGTGTTTGAGAAACGATCAATAAGCATTTCGCCTCGACTTCTGCCTCACCAAATAAGATTTTATGATAATTGCACTCAAAAAGACAGCTTTTTTATGGTTCTCACATGTGTACAGGTAGGAATGAAGAGAGAAATCCTGCGACACGTTGAATGGTGGGAAGGACAACTTCCAAATATTTTAAAAACCCACATCTTTTAATATTTTGAAAACCATTTTTCCGACGATCTCTAAGAAAGGAAATCAACCATTATTATCGAGGATGAGATTACTTACTTACCTTCACATCCGATCGCCAATTATGATAACACCACTCTCACGGCATCCAATAGAAACGTCTTCCGCTCCTCGTCTTTAACTTCTTGGTCTTCGTCTTCGGTTTCAACTATTGATGATAAAACCCTCGAATTTCATAAATCCTTAACAATTTGTAACTCTTTTACCTTAAAAATCCTTGTCGCTTGAAACTTCCTTATAAATTTTCCTTCCCACGGCTCATTAAATAAGAACAAATATTTCCCTTTTTTTTTTTTTTTTTTTTTCTCTATTTTTTTTTTTTTTTTTTTTTTTTTTTTTGAAACAAGAGAAATAAAATACAAAAATAAACCATGGCCGTGGCCGTGGAGAAAGTATTTTACCGCTTGATTCTTCACAACTTGTATCGTCTTGAAATCATAAACTTCAAAAATTCTCACCTTTTAATTTTCTTCGCTTTCATGAATAAGTCTTCATACTTGAATATAAAATTACCTCATTGTATTGTAAGTCTTCAACATATATGTGAATCCGCTCTTTGTATGTTGCTTTACTTGAATTTGAAATTTGCTCTTTTTCTCGTTCCGTTGCTTATAAACCTTAAACTTTTTCAACTTTCCTTGTAGATTTTGATGTCGCTCCTTGTTGATGATGAATGTGTTTCTATGGATCCGTTGTTGTCGAGAGAGAAATGGTGCTAACTGCAAATCGAACTACAAGAATGAAGCTTTCATCCATGGACGTCACCCTCATGATTGACAAAATTAGCACTCAAGAGATCAAAGAGTAATGCTTCTATTGGTGGGAGGTTGGGTAGCTCACCATTCTACCCGAATTAACGTATGGTGACACACACTCAAAAGAAAGCTCTTTAGTAGATGGAAAATTTCCTGGCCTCGGTGCCTCTCATGATATGAAAACGGGTAGTCTCCACTAATGATTGATCAGCAACTCTAATAACGCACTTCTCCTCGCACCAAATTCGCATCACCGCATGATTAAATCCATTATTTAACACTCAAACAATCAAGAAATCCAATGTAATTCTCTAACACTTCCAAGTTCAATTATGTCGGTCAAAATCTCTATGTAAACATACCTAGAAGTATGCTAGTGACTCTAAAATCTTTAAAAGTTGGAATTTTTAAGTAAAACTTTTTTTTTTTTTTTTAAATTTTTAAATTTTTTTGTAATTTTTGTTTTAAAAACATGCTTAACCACTCCCCCACACTTAAACCTTACATTGTCCTCAATGTAATTGAATCCTCCTAGTAAAGTCAAGGTGGGAAATTTTAACATGATAAGAAACAAGAAAAGAAATAACAAAAAGCAAAAAGATAAGAAATACAAAACCAATGGGTTGCCTCCCATTAAGCGCTTGTTTTAAAGTCGACGGCCCGACTTAGCTCTTGCATGATTCATTCCCCATATACTAACAATCTGAAAATTTGAGGATCCACCCATAATACCTGTTTTGCAAACAATAACTCCATACAAATATTAGCACAAGAAAACAATAGTGAAATTATTGCTCGATAGAAATTTCCCCCACACTTATTCTCGTCCACGCTCGGAAGTGTATAAAGAACATAGAATTTGGGAATTTCCATGTATTCCTCTTGGCAAACCTGCATAGTGTTAGCATCAAGTGTTTCCAATGGTGGATATCTAGAAACAAAATCATCCAAAATACTTTCAAAACATACATTCAAACCAATAAGAGGTGAAGGAGAAGAATCAATATGCAAAGGGTTAGACAAACCTTTCACAATTTCTTGTATTATAGAATCCTCTTCATCCTTAAAATATTCAAGTGAATTACTTACCTCTTGTATATCGTGGTCCTCTATTAAACCTTGCAACCATTCTTCGTCGTTTTCTACCTTAACCATAGTCTCGGTATCATTAAAATCATTCGCAAGTTCAATTGGGTCTTCCACAAAATCAATGAATGTGGTTTCATCCTCTAGTATCATCTCTTCAACATTCTCATCATCTAATCGGGCCATTCACTAAAATGATTTTCATCGGTATAGATTGTAAGATCTTCATGTGCGGGTGTTACACCGTTTATAACAATAGGTAAGTCACACCCAATCTCCTCCTTTTGAATAGGTGAAGGATCGTTATTATGATCCTGAGTTGGAATATCTTCCTCATTGTTAACACTCATACACTTCCGCGGACTCCCATCTTTCCCTAAGAAATTTTTTCCAAGCAATAAATGCATCCTCCTCAAGCTCTTCCTTTTGAATAGGTGATTGATCATTATTAAGATCAAGGCTCGAGTAATCTACACTAAGCGTCATCAAAAGTCTCCAAAGGTTGGTCCTTTTTCAGCACAATCATCTTCATTTTCGGACTCACCATAATAAGAATCTTCATCGGTTTCATAACCTTTATCCCGACGTCGTTTAAGTTCCATATGAATAGTCCTACTAATTTCTGCGACAAGCTCTTCCGAGTCTCCATCATCTTCCAATTTGTATAATTTCAAAAGTTTCCCGACGTTCACACGCTTACCACCGTTGATAGAGTTTCTAGACAGATCTCCTCTTTTGGAAAAAGTGAAGGAAAAACACGATGAAGAGGAGTATATTCCAAATTCTCTGTCTGCACATTACCGTCATAAGGTTGTTGATATGTATGAGAATATCCATAAGGTTCTTTAGGAAATTGATCATAGCCAAAATATTGGTTTTGATTGTATCCTAAGGATGGTTGGAAGTTGTCATAATGTTGAGGTTGAAAACCGTATTGATTGTTGTAATATGCTTGCTCTTGTCCACCGTACATGGAAAAAACCGGCACCGAAATAAGATTCAAAAACCAAGTTAGATACGGAATAGAATCCAACAAAGCAAGAATAAAGCAAAAAGAAAAATAAAAACAACTAAAATCATCCGCTGCTCCCGGGCCAATGGCGCAAAATTTGATGCGTGTCGTAACCACAACAAATTAATTAATACTTTACTACCTAATTAACAAGTAATATAGGGTAGTCAAGGTCGATCCCACGAGGAGCACGAGATTCTAATTGTAAAAATTGTCACAAAAGGGGGGTGTAAAAAGAAAAAGAAAATAAACAAAACAATTAAAAGGTAAAGTTGAAAGCAATAAGAGAGACAAGATCAAGGAATCCTTCTTCGTTGCAAAATAATGAATCAAGTTATGTTCTTTTCTACTTGTCATTAGTCACAAATTATCACCAACCGTAGGTAAAGCAGCTAGCTCAGTGCTAAACCCCTAAATCCCTTGTATCACCGGACACTAAGTTCTCGACACGGATTCTAATCACCAAGCCACCTAGAATTAGCTCAACCTAGATGTAACTTGGCTCATGCATTAAGTTTTGTGAATTTCTTAGGTTGATATTAGTAGTTAGACTCTTAGCTCAAGGTCCACTTGCTAACGTTGTTTCTACACACAATTGCTCCACTAATCCCTCCGCAAGGTCTCGTGTTTGCTACTTATGTAAAGAGTCAAGAAACGATTACTTATCTCCTAACTTTCACTAGCTTTAGATCAAATTAACAAATCAATTTAGCATGCATTCTAAACAATCTATCAATCAATCATGAATGTCTTTAAGATCACTCCTATTAGTAAAAACAAACGATAATTATGTGAAAAACTTCAAGATAGAATTTGAAAACAAAAACTTAAATCATATGTTAAGAACTAGGAATTCATCCTCAATCAATAAATTAACTACTCATGTTAAAAGAGTTCACACAAAGAATAAGAAAAGAAAAGTGTTGTGTGTGTAGAGATGTGTAGAAGTTGTAGAAAACTTCTCTATTTATAGGCTTCAATATTCTCCAAATCTTCCAAGGATTAGAATCCTTTTCCTTTTGCAATTCAACTTCCAAATTCAAGTCTTTCTCAACTCTTCATCTTCTCTTTCCAAATTTGAGTCCAATTCTCCATCCAATTCCTAGCCCAAGTCTTCACACCCATGAGAGGAGTCCATAGAAAATTCTGGAATTTTTGGCTCGCCGGAAAACTGGGATTATGGCCGGAATTTGGCCGGAAAACGTCACCGCCGGCCACCTGAAAATTTCTCCGTCGAGAGAATATTCGACGGAATATTCCGTCAGTCCTCCGTTAGGACAAACGGGTCAACCGTAACGGTCAATCGTTAGTCAACAGGGTCAAAGGAATCACTGAGTCAGACCGAGTCAGTTGCTGAGTCGTCTATCTGAATTGGCTGGTTAGTCTCTAGGCCAGAGCTGTTTTGCACAGGCCAAACTTGTTGCAGCACCATCCTTGTGCATCACAGCTGCATTGCCAGCCATTATGGCCCTGTATGTTGCACCATTTTCTTGCAATATCCTATCCTGTAGCCTGACCACTCCACTACTGCATTTCCACCAGCATCACACTTTCAGCTCCAGCCATTGCTATCAGACCACACACACATCACAAGCACCTGCCACATTCTATAACTCATTGTTTAAGCCTGCAACAACAGCCTTGGATCCTCAGCACTAACTCAAACTCCATCCCCTGTAACAGCAACAACAGGTCTTCATTCATGCCTGCACCTCACTGCCACACCAGAATACCAGCTGAAGTATCACCTCAGGCTACCACCAGCTCCACTTCCACAAGCAATACCACCACAAACCCAGGCCAATTTATAGCAGCACCTGGCTTCCATTGCAGACCACATTCATCATTCCAGAGCAACAACTCCACTGTCATTACAGCCTTCTTTCCCTTAGCCTCAGTTGTGCCAGGCCTCAATCCATCATCTATTCCTTGCTGCAAATTACAGCACCTGTAACTCCACCATTTCAGTCAATCAATAGCTCCAAACCCCCGGGCAAGAACAAATGCAACCATATTTGCCATTAAGCCATCACCACTTCAAATGAGAGTAACACCACCCATGAGATCCGTAGGGCCACCTTCACTTAACAGATGTGCGGACTAAACCACCACAGACAAAAACCACCTCGAGCTCAATCTCGTGCACTCCACCTCTCGTAATGCCCACCGACTTCACAAAAGCACAACACAACCAACATCACCATACCCATTTATCTCCAAATACACCTAATGTCATAGCACCCGAAGTTCATAACTCCACCCGAAATGACCATCACTCGCCATATTACCTCAGCCCCGTAACAACACCACCAGCTCCTAATTCATCTCGTAACCAATCCCTTATACTCAATTCTCGCTCAATTTCACCAACCTCGCTTTCACGAAGCTTCACTCATTCTCCGCAATTCCATCTCGTAGTCGACTTTATCAACACCACCGCCAAAATCATAACCACCATAACTTCAACCAATTCCTCAGAATAACCATTCCATCTCAGTGCACTCCAATCACTCATTAGGCTTACTCAACCGCTCCACAACCTATCTCTTCACTGAATGCCTTTTATCTCAACCTCCCCGTTACTTGCAAGAACAAATTGTTAACACCATTTCAACACCAAACCCTAATTCTTTCATGTGGCAATCAACACGAAGCTCTCAGTCAACCATTGAACTACAGCAATTGATACTCGAGTAAAAATCAACTCCTAACCCAACCCATCTCTTCCGTCTTCAATTTTTTTCTCGATTAACAGCAGCCATGACTGCTCGATTAGTTTCAGGTGGAAGAATGATTGAAGAGAAATAATTTTTTCTCGATTTAGGTTTAAGTTAAATGGGGCGGGTATGGATCCTGGCACGGTATGGGTCTACTAAGGTGTGGGTCAATGGGTTTGGGTTTCAACATCCATGAACATAACCCAACCCTTTTACCAACCGATAACAGCACCATGTTTTTCGGATAAGGGCTACCCAAATTTGTGACCCCTTAACTTGAACTGTCCTTTCTCTAGTGCTCCTCCAAGAGAGTAGCCCTTAACCTTGACTGGTCTGTGTTTAACACTCCTCAAATTGGGTTGCCCCTTAACCTCAAATGGGCTCCATATATCAATCGCCTGTAAAATGACCTTTTTGCCCTTTTGGCTCAAATTGGGTGCTTTCTTCTTTTTTCCTCCGTGCGACTCCAAAGTAGCTATAAAACTCAAAACAAGCGTAAAATACATAATTTACAAGAAAAATAGCAAAGAAAGCATAAACTACTAGATAGTAAATTAGGTGTATTCTACACCTATCAAATTCCCCACACTTAGACTTTGCTAGTCCTCGAGCAAATCAAACTAAAAACTCACAACTTCAAAGCGTTCAGCGTCCCAAGCATCCAAAGAGTTATGAGGACATAGAGTTTCGCATGCTAGTAATAAGAAATTAGAAATACTAAAGAACATATTCTCATTCTTAAATGTTGAGTGAGAAATAACCACACCATAATGAGAGAAAGCGTGTTTGAGAAACGATCAATAAGCATTTCGCCCGACTTCTGCCTCACCAAATAAGATTTTATGATAATTGCACTCAAAAAGACAGCTTTTTTATGGTTCTCACATGTGTACAGGTAGGAATGAAGAGAGAAATCCTGCGACACGTTGAATGGTGGGAAGGACAACTTCCGAAATATTTTAAAAAACCCACATCTTTTAATATTTTGAAAAACCATTTTTCTGACGATCTCTAAGAAAGGAAATCAACCATTATTATCGAGGATGAGATTACTTACTTACCTTCACATCCGATCGCCAATTATGATAACACCACTCTCACGGCATCCAATAGAAACGTCTTCCGCTCCTCGTCTTTAACTTCTTGGTCTTCGTCTTCGGTTTCAACTATTGATGATAAACCCTCGAATTTCATAAATCCTTAACAATTTGTAACTCTTTTACCTTAAAAATCCTTGTCGCTTGAAACTTCCTTATAAATTTTCCTTCCCCACGGCTCATTAAATAAGAACAAATATTTCCCTTGTTTTTTTTTTTTTTTTTTTTTTTCTTTTTTTTTTTTTTTTTTTTTTTTTTTTTTTTTTGAAACAAGAGAAATAAAATACAAAAATAAACCATGGCCGTGGCCGTGGGAGAAGTATTTTACCGCTTGATTCTTCACAACTTGTATCGTCTTGAAATCATAAACTTCAAAAATTCTCACCTTTTAATTTTCTTCGCTTTCATGAATAAGTCTTCATACTTGAATATAAAATTACCTCATTGTATTGTAAGTCTTCAACATATATGTGAATCCGCTCTTTGTATGTTGCTTTACTTGAATTTGAAATTTGCTCTTTTTTCTCGTTCCGTTGCTTATAAACCTTAAACTTTTTCAACTTTCCTTGTAGATTTTGATGTCGCTCCTTGTTGATGATGAATGTGTTTCTATGGATCCGTTGTTGTCGAGAGAGAGAATGGTGCTAACTGCAAATCGAACTACAAGAATGAAGCTTTCATCCATGGACGTCACCCTCATGATTGACAAAATTAGCACTCAAGAGATCAAAGAGTAATGCTTCTATTGGTGGGAGGTTGGGTAGCTCACCATTCTACCCGGAATTAACGTATGGTGACACACACTCAAAAGAAAGCTCTTTAGTAGATGGAAAATTTCTGGTCGGTGCCTCTCATGATATGAAAACGGGTAGTCTCCACTAATGATTGATCAAAGAACTCTAATAACGCACTTCTCCCTGCACCAAATTCGCATCACCGGCATGATTAAATCCATTATTTAACACTCAAACAATCAAGAAATCCGATGTAATTCTCTAACACTTCCAAGTTCAATTATGTCGGTCAAAATCTCTATGTAAACATACCTAGAAGTATGCTAGTGACTCTAAAATCTTTAAAAGTTGGAATTTTTAAGTAAAACTTTTTTTTTTTTTTTTGTTAAATTTTTAAATTTTTTTGTAATTTTTGTTTTAAAAACATGCTTAACCACTCCCCCACACTTAAACCTTACATTGTCCTCAATGTAATTGAATCCTCCTAGTAAAGTCAAGGTGGGAAATTTCAACATGATAAGAAACAAGAAAAAGAAATAACAAAAAGCAAAAAGATAAGAAATACAAAACCAATGGGTTGCCTCCCATTAAGCGCTTGTTTTAAAGTCGACGGCCCGACTTAGCTCTTGCATGATTCATTCCCCATATACTAACAATCTGAAAATTTGAGGATCCACCCATAATACCTGTTTTGCAAACAATAACTCCATACAAATATTAGCACAAGAAAACAATAGTGAAATTATTGCTCGATAGAAATTTCCCCCACACTTATTCTCGTCCACGCTCGGAAGTGTATAAAGAACATAGAATTTGGGAATTTCCATGTATTCCTCTTGGCAAACCTGCATAGTGTTAGCATCAAGTGTTTCCAATGGTGGATATCTAGAAACAAAATCATCCAAAAATACTTTCGAAGCACATACATTCAAACCAATAAGAGGTGAAGGAGAAGAATCAATATGCAAAGGGTTAGACAAACCTTTCACAATTTCTTGTATTATAGAATCCTCTTCATCCTTAAAATATTCAAGTGAATTACTTACCTCTTGTATATCGTGGTCCTCTATTAAACCTTGCAACCATTCTTCGCTGTTTTCTACCTTAACCATAGTCTCGGTATCATTAAAATCATTCGCAAGTTCAATTGGGTCTTCCACAAAATCAATAAATGTGGTTTCATCCTCTAGTATCATCTCTTCAACATTCTCATCATCGGAATCGGGCCATTCACTAAAATGATTTTCATCGGTATAGATTGTAAGATCTTCATGTGCGGGTGTTACACCGTTTATAACAATAGGTAAGTCACACCCAATCTCCTCCTTTGAATAGGTGAAGGATCGTTATTATGATCCGGAGTTGGAATATCTTCCTCATTGTCGGAACACTCATACACTTCCGCGGACTCCCATCTTTCCCTAAGAAATTTTTTCCAAGCAATAAATGCATCCTCCTCAAGCTCTTCCTTTTGAATAGGTGATTGATCATTATTAAGATCAAGGCTCGAGTAATCTACACTAGCGTCATCAAAAGTCTCCAAAGGTTGGTCCTTTTCAACACAATCATCTTCATTTTCGGACTCACCATAATAAGAATCTTCATCGGTTTCATAACCTTTATCCCGACGTCGTTTAAGTTCCATATGAATAGTCCTACTAATTTCTCGCGACAAGCTCTTCCGAGTCTCCATCATCTTCCAATTTGTATAATTTCTGCAAGTTTCGACGTTCACACGCTTACCACCGTTGATAGAGTTTCTAGACTGTATCTCCTCTTTTGGAAAAAGTGAAGGAAAAACACGATGAAGAGGAGTATATTCCAAATTCTCTCACCGCATTCTACCGTCATAAGGTTGTTGATATGTATGAGAATATCCATAAGGTTCTTTAGGAAATTGATCATAGCCAAAATATTGGTTTTGATTGTATCCTAAGGATGGTTGGAAGTTGTCATAATGTTGAGGTTGAAAACCGTATTGATTGTTGTAATATGCTTGCTCTTGTCCACCGTACATGGAAAACCTATTTTCAAATAAGATTCAAAAACCAAGTTAGATACTTTAATAGAATCCAACAAAGCAAGAATAAAGCAAAAAGAAAAATAAAAACAACTAAAATCATCCATTGCTCCCGGCAATGGCGCCAAAATTTGATGCGTGTCGTAACCACAACAAATTAATTAATACTTTACTACCTAATTAACAAGTAATATAGGGTAGTCAAGGTCGATCCCACGAGGAGCACGAGATTCTAATTGTAAAAATTGTCACAAAAGGGGGGTGTAAAAAGAAAAAGAAAATAAACAAAACAATTAAAAGGTAAAGTTGAAAGCAATAAGAGAGACAAGATCAAGGAATCCTTCTTCGTTGCAAAATAATGAATCAAGTTATGTTCTTTTCTACTT
The DNA here is from genome assembly GCA_023531295.1 of Papaver armeniacum. Taxonomy (NCBI): domain Eukaryota; kingdom Viridiplantae; phylum Streptophyta; class Magnoliopsida; order Ranunculales; family Papaveraceae; genus Papaver; species Papaver armeniacum. The sequence goes on along the minus strand of JAJJWW010003867.1, from coordinate 83,424 downwards.
GTCATTAGTCACAAATTATCACCAACCGTAGGTAAAGCAGCTAGCTTCGGTGCTAAACCCCTAAATCCCTTGTATCACCGGACACGGAAGTTCTCGACTACGGGATTCTAATCACCAAGCCACCTAGAATTAGCTCAACCTAGATGTAACTTGGCTCATGCATTAAGTTTTGTGAATTTCTTAGGTTGATATTAGTAGTTAGACTCTTAGCTCAAGGTCCACTTGCTAACGTTGTTTCTACACACAATTGCTCCACGGAATCCCTCCGCAAGGTCTCGTGTTTGCTACTTATGTAAAGAGTCAAGAAACGATTACTTATCTCCTAACTTTCACTAGCTTTAGATCAAATTAACAAATCAATTTAGCATGCATTCTAAACAATCTATCAATCAATCATGAATGTCTTTAAGATCACTCCTATTAGTAAAAACAAACGATAATTATGTGAAAAACTTCAAGATAGAATTTGAAAACAAAAACTTAAATCATATGTTAAGAACTAGGAATTCATCCTCAATCAATAAATTAACTACTCATGTTAAAAGAGTTCACACAAAGAATAAGAAAAGAAAAGTGTTGTGTGTGTAGAGATGTGTGTAGAAGTTGTAGAAAACTTCTCTATTTATAGGCTTCAATATTCTCCAAATCTTCCAAGGATTAGAATCCTTTTCCTTTTGCAATTCAACTTCCAAATTCAAGTCTTTCTCAACTCTTCATCTTCTCTTTCCAAATTTGAGTCCAATTCTCCATCCAATTCCTAGCCCAAGTCTTCACACCCATGAGAGGAGTCCATAGAAAATTCTGGAATTTTTGGCTCGCCGGAAAACTGGGATTATGGCCGGAATTTGGCCGGAATTGTCACCGCCGCCACCCGAAAATTTCTCCGTCGAGAGAATATTCGACGGAATATTCCGTCAGTCCTCCGTTAGGACTAACGGTCAAACGGGTCAACCGTAACAGTCAACTGTTAGTCAACAGGGTCAAAGGAATCACTGAGTCAGACCGAGTCAGTTGCTGAGTCGTCTATCTGAATTGGCTGGTTAGTCTCTAGGCCAGAGCTGTTTTGCACAGGCCAAACTTGTTGCAAGCACCATCCTTGTGCATCACAAATGCATTGCCGACCATTATGGCCCCAGTATGTTGCACCATTTTCTTGCAATATCCTATCCCGTAACCCGACCACTCCACTCTTGCATTTCCACCAAAGATCACACTTTCGGCTCCACCATTGCTATCGACCACACACACATCACAAGCACTCGCCACATTCTATAACTCATTGTTTAAGCTCGCAACAACAGCCTTGGACCCTCAAAGACTAACTCAAACTCCATCCTCGTAATGAAAGAATAACAAATCTTCATTCATGCCCGCACCTCACCGCCACACTGTATACCACCGCAGATCACCTCGTGCTACCACCAAACTCCACTTTCACAAGCAATACCACCACAAACCTGTGCCAATTTATAGCAAGACTGGCTTCCATTGCGCACCACATTCATCATTCCAGCAACAACTCCACTGCCATTACAGCCTTCTTTCCCTTAGCCTCAGTTGTGCCAGGCCTCAATCCATCATCTATTCCTTGCTGCAAATTACAGCACCTGTAACTCCACCATTTCAGTCAATCAATAGCTCCAAACCCCTGGCAGCAACAAAATGCAACCATATTTGCCATTAAGCCATCACCACTTCAAACAGAGTAACACCACCATGAGCATCTCGTGTGGTACGCCTTCACCAACGGATGTGCAGCTAAACCACCACAGACAAAAACCACCTCGAGCTCAATCTCAGGCACTCCACCTCTGTAATGCCCACCTGACTTCACAAAAGCACAACACAACCAACATCAGTCATACCCATTTATCTCTAGCTACACCTAATGTCATAGCACCTGAAGTTCATAACTCCACCTGAAATGACCATCACTCTGCCATATTACCTCAGGCCCTGTAACAACACCACCAGTTCCTAATTCATCTCAGAACCAATCCCTTATACTCAATTCTGCTCAATTTCAGCTCAACCTGCTTTCACAGAAGCTTCAATTCTCATTCTGCAATTCCATCTCAGAGTCAGCTTTATCAACACCACCTGCCAAAATCATAACCACCATAACTTCAATCAATTCCCTGTAACAACCATTCCATCTCAGGCAGACCCAATCACTCATTAGGCTTACTCAACTGCTCCACAACCTATCTCTTCACCAGAACAGCTCATCTCAACCTCCTGTTACTTGCAAGAACAAATTGTTAACACCATTTCAACACCAAACCCTAATTCTTTCATGTGGCAATCAACACGAAGCTCTCAGTCAACCATTGAACTACAGCAATTGATACTCGAGTAAAAATCAACTCCTAACCCAACCCATCTCTTCCGTCTTCAATTTTTTTCTCGATTAACAGCAGCCATGACTGCTCGATTAGTTTCAGGTGGAAGAATGATTGAAGAGAAATAAATTTTTCTCGATTTAGGTTTAAGTTAAATGGGGCGGGTATGGATCCGGGTACGGGTATGGGTCTACGGGTTTAGGGTGTGGGTCAATGGGTTTGGGTTTCAACATCCATGAACATAACCCAACCCTTTTACCAACCGATAACAGCACTATGTTTCTGGATAAGGGCTACCCAGTTTGGCAGCCCCTTAACTTGAACTGTCCTTTCTCTAGTGCTCCTCCAAGAGAGTAGCCCTTAACCTTGACTGGTCTGTGTTTAACACTCCTCAAATTGGGTTGCCCCTTAACCTCAAATGGGCTCCATATATCAATCGCCTGTAAAATGACCTTTTTGCCCTTTTGGCTCAAATTGGGTGCTTTCTTCTTCTTTTCCTCCGTGCGACTCCAAAGTAGCTATAAAACTCAAAACAAGCGTAAAATACATAATTTACAAGAAAAATAGCAAAGAAAGCATAAACTACTAGATAGTAAATTAGGTGTATTCTACACCTATCAGAAAGAATGAATCTACATAATGGATTTGTGAGTCTCTAGTTGAATTGAAATTGCAGGAACAAATGGTGGAATTCAAACAGAATTGCAGTTGTGAATGAAATTGGAGTTGTTGTTGCTGTTGCTTTGAATGGGGCATAGGATTTGGCTGTCGGTTCTCTAAACCGACAAAAGTGAAAAGGTATACCAGTAAATTAGAATATGAATTGGATGTTATTTAAAGTTGTTAATAAACTGAAGTCAACATCTAACCGAGTCAACGCGGGTCAACGTTAGTTTTTAGACCAAACGCAAAGGCTGGACAAATGTTAGACAAAACCTGAGTACCAAAAACCAAATAACCCTTCTTTCAAATAAAAAACACCTTTGTTCATTTCTGGGGTGTAAAAACAACACTTCGGAGTGAATAATAAAGAATAGTTTGCACCTGGTGATCTTGGAACTCTGGAAAATCAGTGTAAGGATGAACAAAAATATTTATGTGGATTCGTTTCATTTGTTGATACCTTTAAACAAAACTGGAAAGCGCCCCTTCATTACTAGTGTCCTTTTTGTTAGGCACTGCTCGGTCAAACTCGCAAACGTTGCTATCTCAAGCTTGTTTGTCAATGTTAGTGATCAAAACTATAAGTCTTGATTTCTAGTCTACTTATAGATGTCTCGGACTAGGATAGATTGTGTAGTTGAGCATTAGACTTTACGGTGTTCATCAATTGAAGAAGAAGAACTACTAAGGAGAGCTTGTGGAACTTCATCAACAAAAGGTATGTGGAGACTGAAACTCATCTATCACTTGGAAACTATATTTCTACTTTATATCCTATATTGAGATATAAGTCGTGTTACGATATAGTTTTCTATTATACACATTTGAGATTTTGAGCTGAGTTTAACTCGCTTACATATTTCTCGGAATATGTGTTGGTAAGCTCGCTTCAACCAAGTTCATCTTGATCATATGAAAATCGCCGAGTAACATCTTACATGGTTTGTGTGATACAATCATTTGGTGTAGACTTGGAATGTTTCGTTATGATTATTTCAATAACTTGAAAATTGCTTTGATGCTAATAATGTGTGAAAACTAGCGCTATTGTCATCCTCTAAGAAAGTTTCAATGATTGAAATAAGAGTTTAGAATAGTTAACCATCATTGGATTATAAACATAGTGTGCATTCTTGCATGTATGTGATCCATGACCGAACTAAAGTATGCATACCCGTATGCGTACTTGAAGTTGTGAAATTCCGTGTACCAAGTACACATACGGTACGCATACTTGCGTAAGGTATAGGTCCGGAATTTCTGTTGGGTTTTGGAAGTGTACTAAGTATGCGTACATGTTTGCATACCTTTAGCGAACACAAACTCGTACCGCTACTTAAGTATGCGTACTTGTTTGCATACTTGAGTGGTTAAAGTTCTAAAATCGGTTGGCTCATGAACTAATACATTTATATATTAAGGAATGCATTCTTTGCAAAACCGTGGCTATAATGTTCATGAATTGATTCGAGTGCATCAAACCGATTTTGCTTCGATTGTGTTCTTGTATACTTCTGAAAAAGCGAGGTACAACAACCACACCCAATATTTCGCTTAGCAATCAGTATGGACAAACTCCAATATACTTTCTAGAGAATCAACTAGACGATCAGACTCAATCTAGACAAAAAGTATATCAAAGAGTTTATCTGTCAATCTCTTGATTTGATATATACTCAAGCAAATATAAATCTGCGAGTCTTTATCAAATACTAGAGAGATAACTTGGATGGTACCAAATACCAATATCCAAGTCTCAATTAATTTAAATCAACAACCAAAAGGTCGGATATTTTAATTGATTGAACAACGCACAACCTGTGATATTTCAATTATATAATCAAATATAATGCGGAAATAGAAATAACACACGAACACCAGAATTTTGTTAACGAGGAAACCGAAAATGCGAAAAACCCTGGACCTAGTCCAGATTGAACATACACTGTATTAAGCCGCTACGTACACTAGCCTACTCCAAATTAACTTCTATGCGGACTGTAGTTGAACCCCAAATCCAATCTCACACTGATCCAAGGTACGTTATGCTCTACGTCTCTCGATCCCTAGCAGATGCTTTGCACTTGATTCCCTTAAGTGATCTCACCCACAACTAAGAGTTGCTACGACCCAAAGTCGAAGACTTTAATAAACAAATCAGTATCACACGTAAAAGTCTACTTTAATAGATAAATCCGTCTCCCATGAATATACCTACGAGTTTTGTTCCCATCTTTTGATAAATCAAGGCGAACAGAACCAATCGATAACTGTGAATTATATTCCCGAAGAACAGCCTAGTATTATCGATCACCTCACAATAATCTTAATCGACGCAATAAAAGGTATTGCGGAATCACAAACGATGAGACGGAGATGTTTGTGACTTCTTTTATCTTGCCTATCGAGATAGAAATCTCAAGCCAATTATTATAATTGTACTCATACGATAAAAACAGCGAGGATCAGATCACACAACTACGAAAATTAATATCGGTCCGCTTCACAATCCCAAAGAAGTCTTTAAGTCGTTAACCTGGTTTAGAGAAGAAAACCCAAGGTTAAAGAAGAATCGACTCTAGCTTATACAACTAGTATCACACGTAAGGTGTGGGGATTAGGTTTCCCAATTGTAGAGTTCTCCCTTATATAGTCTTTCAAATCGGGTTTGCAATCAATGTTAGCTTGGTAACAAAGCATTCAATATTCACCGTTAGATGAAAACTGATTAGATTCAAGCTAATATTCCTCAACCGTTAGATCGAAAACTTAGCTTGTTATACACACATGAAATGCACGTTTCTAGGCCTGTGTAACCGTACCTTTGACATGTACATTTGTTGGTTCAACAATAGTTAACCAAAGGTTAGCCGTATGAGCAATTTCATATCAACCATATTCTTCTTCACCATAACTAGTCCAAATGACTCAAATGAACTAGTTAGAGAGTTTTTCAATTGCTTAGATCTTTATGTAACTACACAAGACACAACCGAAGCAAAAACAATTTGATTCACTCGAATCGGTTCATGAACTTTATAGCCACGGTTTGCAAAAGCATTCCTTAGTTTATTTAAACGTGAGTTCAAGAACAATCATTTTTAGATATAACCAACTCAAGTTTGCGGACTGGGTTCGTGGACTTAAGTTCACGGAAGGAGTTCACAAACTCCATCAGAAATTCTCGGGTCGAGAACTTCCGCCAGTTCGCGGACTTGGCTCACGCCACCATTCCGGTTCTCTTGATCAACAAAGTTCGCAAACTTTGGTTCAAGGTATAAGGACTTATACATATATGTGTTTCCACAAAAATGCTTATATCCTACCATGGTTATGTAATCTAAACTCTCATTTCAATCATTGAAACATTCTCGTGAGGACGTTATATAGTTGTTATTCACAAACCATTTTTCGTCGAGCAATTTTCAAAGTGACCTAAAACATAACATGACTTTCTTCACTAGGTAAAGATGAATTCGGCTAAAGCGAAAGCTTACCAACACATATTTCGAGAAATAGATAAAGCGAGATAAACTCGCTCGAAATACCAAATGTGTATAATCTTAGTCTATATATCAAAAAGACTTTTGTCTCAAGATAGGAGATAAATAGACTTTTGAGTGATAGATAAGTTTAAGTCTCCACATACCTTTTAGTCGATGAAGTTCCACCGGTTCCTTGAGTAGTCCTTCGTCTTGTATGATGATTGCCATGGAGTTCTTGAGCTCAACTACACTTTCTATCCTAGTCCGAGTCCTTATCTATAGTAGACTAGAAATCAAGACTTATATTTTTGATCACTAACATTGACAAACATGCTTGAGATAGCAACACATGCGAGTTCGACCAAGCAATACTCTAACAACTTTTATGAGAATATAGCAATTAAACAACTCTTTAACTAGTTTTATTTGAGTCATTTGAACTAGTTATGGTTAAGATGAATAAGGTTGATATGAGAGTGTTCATATAGCTAACCTCGATTAACTACGATTGAGCCAACATGGTGTACAATTTTAGGTACAACTACAAAAACCTAAATGAAGGTACATTTCATTTATGTATAAAAAGCTAAGTTCGATCTAACGGTTGAAAGATATTAGCTTGAATCTAATCAGGTTTTCATCTAATGGTGAATATTGAATGCTTTGTTACCAAGGTAACTTAGATTGCAAACCCTGATTTGAAAACTATATAAAGGAGAACTCTAGCAACCGGAAACCTAATCCCCACACCTCATGTGTGATACTAGTTGTTTAAGCTAGAGTCGATTCTCCTTTAACCTTTGGTTTTTCACCAAACCCCGTAGGTTAACGACTTAAAGAATTCATTGGGATTGTGAAGCGGACCCTACTATTTTCTCTCGTAGTTACGTGATCTGATCTTGATGTTTCTATCGTATTTGAGTACTATCTTCTATAAGATTGGATCGATATTTAATCTCTGATAGGCAAGATACAAAGTAGTCACAAACACCTTCGTCTCGTCGTTTGTGATTCCATAATATCTTTTTTCGCTACCATATGATTAAGATTATTGTGAGGTGATTGATATTTCTAGGCTGTTCTTCGGGAATATAAGTACGGTATATCAATTGGTTCATGTTCACCTTGATTTATCAAAAGACTAACAAAACTCGTAGGTATTTCAGTGGGGAGAAAATTTTATCTATTCATATAGACTTTTCTGTGTGGGACTGATTTGTTTATCAAGTCTTCGACTTTGGGTCGTAGCAACTCTTGGTTGTGGTTGAGATCATCTAAGGGAATCAAGTGCGTAGTATCCTTCTGGGATCAGAGACGTAAGGAACGCAACTGTACCTTAAATCGGTGTGAGATTGACTAGGGTTCAACTACAAATCCAGTCCAAGTTCATTGGTAGTAGGCTAGTGTCCGTAGCGGCTTAATACAATGTGGTGTTCAAATCTAGACTAGGTCCCGGGTTTTTCGCATTTGCGGTTTCCTCGTTAACAAAATTCTGGTGTCTGTGTTATTTCTTTTTCCGTATTATATTTTGTTATATAATTGAAATATCACAGTTTGTGTGTTGAATCGATCAATTAGAAAATCCAACCTTTGGTTGTTGATTGAAATTGATTGATCCTTGAACTTTGGTCTTTGGTACCATTCAAGTTATTTCTCTTATATTCAATCTGGCTCGCAAATTCCTATTTGCTGATTGCAGATTGAATTGAGAGATAGAGATATAAAACTCTTTGATATACTTTTCTCTAGATTGAGTCTAATTGTCTAGTTGATTCTCTTGAAAGAATATTGGAGTTTGTTAGATTGCCAAACGAAATATTGGGTGTGGTTGTTAGACCCCCGTTTTTTCAATTGGTATCAGAGCAGGCAAACACGATAAGACCTCATAAGTCTGTGTTTGTAGCGATTTGAATATGGACAGAAGCGCTATCTCTAAAAACGCATTACCAGAAACAAAAATTCTGTTTCTATGAAATCTATTAAAGAGAAAGATTTGTTAATCTCGAATATAGATGAACCTAGTGTTCCAATGAAACAGACTTTTATTGACAAATGTTACCCGGATTACCTTACTGACGAGTCTGACTCTGAAGTTGAAAGGGAAGCAGCCAAAGAAAATGTAGTGATTCTAAAACTTGTTAGAATCCAGACTGATGATGTTAACCGGCTAAAACACAAATTCAATGTCCTTGTTCGTATGGTAAATGAGCGTGACTCTCTTTTAAAGGTCCTTCGTGAGGAAAACGCTCGATCGTTCTTCACGAACTCAGCTTTTGAGGAAAACCTCAAAGAGGATGCTTTGGAAACCAATTTTTTTTTAGTAAACTCTCTATTCAAGAATGTTCCAAAGAGTCAACTATACCAATCGGTTCTCGATTTGACCGGAAAATTTATGTTCCGAAGTAAAATCGAAATCCCTTCCTGTTGGAAAAGATGTGCCTGTGTCTTCCTCTAATCAAGGAATATCCACATCACTTGGAAGGAAAATATCTCCCAACGATGGTATTAAGACTATTCTGTCTAATCACTAAGGTGGTCACAAAGTGTGTCTCTTTTGTGATTCAAGGACATGGTGAACAAAAGAGGAAATCTAGGTTGAATGACAATTATATTGATCGTCTTGAACACACCTTATGTGAATACCAATATTCTGCGGAGCACGTGTCACGATCTTAGTGGTCACGTACAGGATAACTCGTATAGCCCTCGTTATACGAAGAACCTAAGTAATGAGGATAACCCATGAGATCTACTTTATCTCATCCCAAGAAGGGATACCTCGACTGGCTAAGATGAAAGAAGTAAAAGCCTAGTTTAGGGGAAGGCAGCTGGCGAAGGGACATCGACAGATGACATATCTAATCAGCAATAAATGCATAAATCTCTTATCTACACGCATAATCAAAGCACGACAGATGGCGGGAACCTAACTAGCGAAAGGTCTGGCGGTGAAAGAAGGTACAATCTGCACCGAGGTTGGGAAGTTCCCAAAGGAACGTGGGTCACCGGGTGGCGTAGTTCGACCGGAGAAATCACGCGCGAACGGAGGTAACATTTGTACGGAAGGTATATCGGAAACGATGGATCCAAAGATATACCTCGGGAGCAAAGAGAGCTATAAATACCATGCCTCACCAACAAACTAAGGGCATTCAATATCTAGGAGAGAAGATCTAGTCTTAAGCTTATACATCTTTAATGTTTAGAACTTAAGTATTTACTTCAACTTGAGTTCTCTCTATTACTTTGGGAAGCATTTAAGATCTTTGTAACCACCATAACTTAATACAAAACAATCACTCATTACCCCGTGGACGTAGAGAAAAGTCGAACCACGTAATCTCTCGTGTCTCATGATAACTTAGTAGCTTTTACATTATATTTATGTTCTTCGTTATTATTGTGATCTTGAGTATCTTTTATTACTTAGCATTATCAAATAACGAGGCATCGATACTACTTAGTATCTGATTCTCCGAGCTGTATACATTACGTAGACTATAGGAAAATTAGTAGTCACACCACACCTTATATTTAATTCTCAAAGATGTAACTGACATTCGTATGTCTAATCCAATAGGTTTTAGTACTCACCCTGTGTACTCCACCAGGAAAGTCACTTCGATGTGTTACCACCCAAGTGTGACCAAGCGTGTGACTGGCACGCCTAAAAAAAATTTCGTAACGGCTTAGCCCTGTTACGTATTTTTAAAAATTTAGTAACGGCTTCAGCCTGTTACGAATTTTTTATAACGGCCATTTGTAACGGGAAATTCGTAACGGCTCATAAGACGTTACGAATTGCTGTTACGAAACCGGGAATTTGGTGTAGTGATTATCTGATTCTCCGAGCTTTATACATTACATAGACAGTTTGGCGCTAGAAGGATTTGCTACACCTATGGGGGGAAATGGAAATCAAAGGTGATCAACAAGATGCAAGGCTATGCAATCTAGTGGAGGTCAGACTCAACGAAGAAAGAGTTGCCGCACAGCAACACGAAAGAAAAAGACGAAAGGCAAATGCCAGTGAAGTAAATAACGGAGGTTTCAAAGTGCCCGAAGCCCCCTCAGTTCAGGAAGCAAGTACATCCGCAACACCAAAGAACGAATGTCTTCTCCAAAGGACAATTACAGAGAAGCACTCCTCAACGTCCTCGAAACACACCTTCTCACTGGGTGGAACCAACAAAGAAAATCAACATCGAACGGAGCGGAACCAAAGATGATCAACATCGGAACTTTACTAGAAGAGGACGAGGAGATGCAGCTACAAAGGATACTACGGATCATGCACATCTTCGCATGGTCAATGGAAGACATGCTCGAATTGACCCGAGTTTGGTCTCTCACCATCTTCGGCTCAAACCGAAAATACCACCATTCAAACAACGTATCCGCAAGGTGGCGGATATCTACCAAGAAGTGGTAGAAAAGGAGTTGCAAAAGCTACTAGCAGCAGGATTCATACGAGAAGTCAAGTATCCCACGTGGATATCCAACATGGTGATCGTACCTAAGAATAACGGAGGCGTGCGCATTTGCATCGACTTTAGCAACCTCAACAAAGCGTGCCCCAAGGACAGCTACCCGCTGCCAAATATTGACCAGCTGGTCAATGCAACCGAAGGTCACCAGAGGTTATCCTTCATGGATGGATACTCTGGTTACAACCAAATCTCCCTTGCAGAAGAAGACCAGGAGCATACTGCGTTCTTTACCCCACGAGGCTTGTATTATTATACAAGGATGCCTTTTGGACTAAAGAACGCTGGGCAACATACCAGCGATTGGTAGACAAAATCTTTAAACCATGGATAGGCAAGATACTGGAGGTCTATGTGGATGATATGCTTGTCAAAAGCAAAGAGGAGAAAAACCACTGTCATATCTAAGGGAATATTCGAAGCCATGAGAAACTTTCACATGAAAGTGAACCCGGAGAAATGCACGCTCGAGTAACCTCGGAAAATTCCTAGGATACTTGGTGACTCGTGAGAATAGAAGTGGACCCCGAAAGGGTCGAGCAATAATGGAAATGCCATCTTCGAAACACTAAAAGGAGTACAAAAGCTAAATGAAATCTTAGCCTCCATGGGAAGATTCATAGCAAGATCATCGGGTAAATGCAAAGCATTCTTCGATACACTAAGGAAAGGAAGCAGGTTCATGTGGACCACAGAGTGCGAGCAAGCTTTCCAAAAGATCAAAGATACCTGGCTTCAGTACCCATACTACGAAGCGAGCCGAGTGAAATACTCACCTTATACTTGGCAAGCAACAAGCTACGCCGTGAGCGCGTTAATCTTTGGTAAGAGACCAAGGACAAGGAGAAAAGACCATCTACTACATCAACAAAACACTCGATTCGGCGGAGCATAACTACATCAAGGTGGAGCAACTTATATACGCCTTAGTAGTGGCAACACAAAAATTAAGGATATATTTTGATGCACATACCATCTGAGTCTTCACGAAGGCTCAGATAGGTCAAATCCTCGATAGCACGTAAAAAATTGGAAGGGTGGCAAAATGGAATGCCATGTTCAAACAGTTCCACATAATTTTTGAAACTAGGAAGGTGAGAAATCACAGATCTTAGCAAACTTTATGGCGGACCTACCTCTCAGCGACGAAGCGGAGATGTACGACATCCCGGAATGGAGGAAGACAAGAAAGAACCATAAGATCTCCACGGAACCTCGTAATTCACGAAGATGGGGGATATTCGTAGACGGCTCCTCCAATGGAGAAGGCGCAAGAATATGGATTGTAATAACAACCCCTACACGACACCGACTCATCTATGCGTTCAAGTTAGAATTCGAACAATACACCAATAACATCACGAGTACGAGGCGGTCATACATGGTCTACGCAGCACGGAGCTAGGCTTATCGGATGTTCGTTTGACTAGTGACTCACGCTTAGTCATTAGGCAAATCGAGCTCAAATACCAAACTTTGGATCCAGTGTTATCTTCGTATCTAAAGTTAGCGCGAGCATGCGTCAAAGATTAGCAACGTAACATTCAAACATGTCCATTTTAAAGAGAATGCAGACACGCGGATGCCTTAGCATTCATATCATCAATGCTAAGGGAAAAAGTACCACCTCCGTGCAAATTGGAAGGATATATGAACCTTCGATAGAAGTAACAATCTTAGGTGCCGAGGAGGCTTTGGCCGTTCAAACTCGGGCTATGAGAGAAGTGAAAAGGAAAAGAAGACGAAGAAGTAAGAGAACCGGATAACGAAGTCGAAGAGTCGACAAAGACCAATCCATGTCAGACGAAGATAACGAAGATGAAGAGGAGGATGATTGGAAGATTCCAATTCACCAATACCTCGACAAAGGCACCTTACCACAGATGTCAAAGAGGCTCGGAAACTTGAATCAAAAGCGAATGATACAACCTTCGTGATGAAATACTCAGTATAGAAGGTCATTTCTTGGACCTCTAATGCGGTGCCTCTCACGAACCGATTGAAGGAAAATACTCCATGATATACATAGCGGAGATTCCTAAATCATAGCGGAAGAAGGTCCTTGGCGGTCAAAGCCGAAATGAAAGGATACTACTGGCTAAGCATGGACGAAGATTCAAAGAACGTGTCTAAGCACTGTGAAAGATGCCAACTCTTTGCCAGGAAGATTAAAGCACCAACAACGGAGGTTAACTCAGTCATCAGCCCTTGGCCATTTGTCAAGTAGGGGTTTGATATTGTTCGGACCCTTGACGGAGGGAACCTCGAAAAGGAAATATCTTATTATGGCTACGGATTACTTCACCAAGTGGGTGGAAGCAAAGGCTTTGGAAAGGATTATGGACACATATGTCTTTAAGTTCTTGTTTGAGCAAATCATATGCGGTGTTCGAATACCGATCGCCATAGTCTCTGACAATGGCAAGCAAATGCAAGGAAAAAACATTGACATGTTGTTCGATACTTTCAACATTCAGAAAAACAAGTCCACTCCTCTATACCCTAAGAGCAATGGACAAGCGGAGGCAACTAACAAAACAATAGCGATGAACTTGAAGAAAAAGCTAGGATCGTACAAGAAAAGATGGTGCGAACAACTGCACAATATCCTATGGGCCTACCGAACTACAAGAAGGGCGGCCACGGGATAAACTCCATTCTTGCTAACCTACGGATCCGAAGCGGTCATCCCAACAGAGATAATACTTTAACGACAAAAACGGAGGCATGGGAGAAGAATCTAACAACGGAATGTTGGAAAAGCTCGATGATCTTGAAGAAAGGCGGGAAGTGGCTTTTCAAAAGATGGTAAACTATCAACGAAGGCTAGCTCGCGAATACAACAAATGGGTCATCCCTAGAAACTTTGTGGTCGAAGAATACGTGTTACGTCAGATACCACCATATCAAAGAAGAAGGAGTAAGGAAAGCTAGCTCCAACATGGGACGGGCCCTACATCATACATGACATCGCTGGGAAAGGGTCATACTACCTAAGGACCCTCAAAGGTGAAGTATTGCAACACCCTTGGAATGCAATGTACCTAAAAAAAGTACTACCCGTAAGAGAATGGTGATTACTCAGGAGAAGAAGGGAACGGGCGATAGCCTACCATGTTCTATCCCTGATCAAAGGTATTATAAACCTTACTAATCAATGAAAGAAACTTTTTGCTAAAAGAAAGTTACATTTTGATTAGATACAAATTGGGTTAGAATAGACACCCTCCATCAGGATCGACGATGAGACAAGGCAAGACATAACTGCGCATATGTCAATACTCGGATCCTCGGGGCAATAGCTCCCTTTATGAGGCAATAAGAAAAAGTAAGATATCCCCTATAGAGATATCTTATCGAAGTAAAGAAGTCTTCGCGCTGAACGCATAGGGTTACAGGAAAACTATTGCCCACGTAGGACCTTCGCCACCACTTCAGTGCCTTTCCGGCCAAAGGATACTTAGTTAGGACGATGAATGTTCCACCCAAGGTTAAACATACCTTAGCACCTTGTGATAACTTGAATGTGCGAGCAACTAGTGACCGCGGTCGTAAGCGTCAAAAATAAATTACACTTTCTTACTACTCAAAATATAAATATAGCAAGGGCAAGAAAGGATCGATCCCACAGAGAGGTCTAGGTTGTCAAATTGTTTCGGTTCCCTATAAATAACACCGTAGTTTTGTGATTTTTATATAATAAACTAAATAAAACAAATAAAGAAAAGTAAACGAATCAAGTTACTTGATAGAAAGATATTGGTCATGGATTTCGTCTTCAATCACAAACATGTTTTTTCACAATAACTAGAATTGATATTTAATCTCAACTTTTATCAAAGGCCCTAGAATACCTTGATCGCAAGAATATCCCGCTAATCTCCTCATGTCATCAACAAACACATTAAAAGATGTGAATATGAATTCTATCTAAAGGAACAACCTAACGTGTAAAAGCACTAATCAAGTTTAATTCCCTAGATGCATTAAGTTCTATGAAATCAGGCCAATCAAAGCAATTGAACGTGGAAAGCGCACTAATTCAATTTAACAAAGGTTGTGGTTCACATATGATCATAAGAATATATCACTACAAACTATAATCATATTTATGCTACTTGCAATCCGGAATTATCACTTTTGCGTATAATAACCCTAATCTAGCAATAGAGATGAAACCAAACTCAATCGATTAGCGACTCGACTAACAAGCATTCAAATCATGTAACAATATTCATGGTGAATCATAAACGATAATATGAGAGAAAACTAATTTATTGAACTAAAACCCATATTTGGAAATCAAACTTATTCCATAACCAATAATAAACTTAGGTACTCATATTCATGGAGTTCATCACAAGAAGAAAGAGAAAAGACTTCATGGTTCTAAAACCCTAGAATAAAGTAGAGACAAAGAATAGAATAAAACGTGTTGTCCAAAACATTGTAGAAGTCTTCCCTTTTGTAGTCTTTTTCTCCTTCCAAAACTAGGTTTTTCTTCAAAGTCCATTAGTTGGAAATTCACCCGCCCACCATGGAGAGAAACCCGTGTAAAAATTATGTCCCAAAAACGCTCGCCGGAAAAATCGGGATTGTGGCCGGAATCCCGCCGGAAAGTGTCTCAGTGACCTAAAAAAGTCAAACCGGTCACCGGTCAATCCGGTCCAAACGGTCGGGTCAACTCGGGTCAAAACGGTCGGGCTCGGTCAATCACCGAGTGATCTGGTCGATGGAGTCGGAGTCCTCGAGTCACTGTGGCCGGTGATCTAACTGGGCTGACTTTGCCAGCCACGCTTCTTGCGCAGGCCGAGCAGTGTAGCACAATCATTGTGCATATCTAGCCATGTTAGCCTCTTCCCCGTCAGAACTTCTACTTCCCCGCAATCCAACTACAATGCATTATTCTCCCCGAACCGCAAGCCATCACCATTTCAAACATTTACTTCAGGTTGAGCACAATACCAACACAAGCTAACCGCACACAACAACAACACCTATAGCATCTCCTGTTTTGTTGGCAATACCAGTTCCTCAACTCCGCAACAAGACACATGCTCCAATTCAGCCGCAACCTCGCTCATCACCACTCCCAGCTACAACAGCTGCTCAAGTCACTGCACAACATCAACTAGTCATTGCCTGAGCCATTCTGTCACAGGCACAGCCAATCAACCACTTCCCTGTAATTTCCTAGCCATACATCTAATCTCAGCTCCTCCATCACTCAATAACCAACATCTGAGTCTCCTCCACAATCTTATCCTGCAATTCAACTCAGGCAACACTTGCAATTCCAGTGGCCAATTGCACCACCAACAATTCCATCATCTTATTCGCCTTCTCAAAATTTGTAGCAAAGAACCACTCCACTCGCTAGCCAACCTCGACACCATAATTCCCTGTAATTGCAGCCAACCAACACCATCTCTGCCAGCACTATAACCATCATAAGCCTGCACTTCAGCTGCAACTTGAATCATACACAATCAACATATCACTCCACCTGAATCCTGCAGTTTGAACCAACAAAGCCATTCCTTGCACAACTCAACTCAGTACCACAGCCGCGACACCTCCAGCTGCAGCTCAAACAAGCCATCAACCTGCACTCAACCAGCATTAGTCACAGCTTCTTAACCACCAGCTATACCTCCTTCTCAGTCCACCTGCACCTGTGACCCAGCACCTGCAATCTCTCATTCAAACCAGAACCCAAAACTCCATGTTTATAGCAGCTTCTCTCAACTGCAATTCCTTTTCCACCTGCAATCACCTTGAGCTTCACATTGCTGCTCCAGCTACAGCTTCAAACCTTCTCAGCTGCAACCACTAGTTCTTGAGCCCAGTCTCACAGCAGCACAAACCTCCAGCAAGCCTAGCTTCTCTAGCTTCCATCTTCTCAAATCCTCCCTGCAATGCCCACTCAGAGCCATGAACTGCAATCTATCAAGCACAACTGCACTTTCCTCACCATTTCAAAGACCACCACTCGGCTTCAACAATTCCATAACTTCCATTTTCTGCAGCCACCCACCAACACTTCCATCCTGCTCATAGCTTCAACAAAGACCAAACCCACTTCTCTATCATTTATCCCCTCTCGATCTTCAACTCGACATCATCCTGTTGTTGTTCTTATCAGTGTCTGCTTTCTTCTTTTATTCCTAATTCTTAATCAGTATCAGCAGCTCCTGCTCTAGAATCATCGATTGCCTCTCAAATTACTCAACAACAGCTGTATCTCAATCTCACTCTCGACTGCAATTCGAGTTCCACTTTCAACAGCAAGTTTAAAACCCTAACCTCAACCTCCGTCTCAGCATCTTTCTCGGCACCAGGTTACAATTCGAACAAAACCCATCTCTTAAATTCATTCCAAATCAAAACCCCTTTTACCAAATCGGTCAACAAACTTCTTGACCTAGTTTCTCATCCATTTTAACTTTCACCAACTTGATTTATTCCATCATGTTCATCCCGGATTCCAAATATCCACTAAAACACATAGCAATTTCATTCCCTTCTTCATCGATTCCCATTTGAGAACCATCGGATCTCGAATCAAAACCCATTGTTTCCTCCATCATTTCTCTAGTTCGCGGTGACAAACCATCACCATTTCTTATTTCATGAGAAAAACTAAATGATGGCTTCTCCGATTTTGAGGTGTTTGTGTAGGAATTGTAGATGGCTATAGCCACCCTCGTTGAGTAGATAAGGGCCACCCTTGTTGCAGCCCCTTAACCTTTGGTCACTCTCCGAGATAGTATTCATCCGAATAGAGTTGCCCTTAACCTTGACTGGGCTCCAGATAGTGTTCGCCCCTGAAATGATAATTTCGCCCTTTGGCTCAAATTAGGTGATTTCTCCATCTTTTCTTCCGTGCGACTCCAAAGTACCTAATAACTCAAAAACACGCGTAAAAGACATAATTCACCAGAAAAATAGCAAAGAAAGCATAACTACTAGATAGTAAATTAGGTGTTTTAGACACCTATCAGATTCCCCCACACTTAGACTTTGCTAGTCCTCGAGCAAATCAAACAAAATAATAACTAAAAATACAACAACTCGTGACGTCGAGGCTACGGTTAATTTTAACATAAATAACAAGCCTTTAAACCCCTAGGTGTCCCTAGTGGACGAGTTATAGTCTCGTGAGGGTTTACTAGAGATATACCCACAAAACCTATATTCCAAACTCCGTCTTCATTTGTGACAAATCAATGAACGAATCCAAAATGACTACGGGAGGAGGTACCTGCAAATTCAATTCATATATTAGTAAATAAACTCTAATTAGATAGTCGAACAAGCCACAATACTCGGAAACTAACATACCACAATCACAATGAAAAGATTAAGAAGATGGATATAGATGTAGATGTTGGCGAATATTCACAAGTGTTCGATGTTTCCCATATCTGCCTGAAGGTCACTGCTAAGATGAACCTAATCCTATTGGATTGAGCTACTTGGTGCTGAATGCTACATCAAATCAATTGGCATATACAAGGGAACCAAGAGTGACTTTATTCAACACAATAATAATAATTTTTTTTTTTATATGATTGGATCAAACTGGATCCAATTTCTCTTTTTTTTTTTAGACGACATGATTAGATCTTTTGGATCCAAGCGCATGCTTCTTGTCAGAAATACATGATAGTTGCCTTGGATCCTGCATTCCACGCTTGTTTAGGCGACGGAGACAGGGACTACGTTTCACACATCTTTGCTATTCCCAAGTGTCTTTTTATTCCGTTTTGGTCTAATTGATCGGTCCTTTTTTTTTTTTTTCTTTTCATATATTTTTTTTTTTTTTTTTTTTTTTGTCTTTTTCTAGTAACTCAACCACTCTCTATTTCATCCTAGCGGTAATAACACGTCGATGTTTAGTGACCCACCAAAGCACTTAGAGAACAATAGATAAATATGGAAAAATAAAATAGAATGCGATATGGTGATATTCCGAGATATGGTAACAACTATCATGTTAATTTGTGATTTCTGAGCTATATTCTTCCCTTTTAGTTAATTAGTTCCTCAACTCCTGCATTCAAAATGGTTCCATCCACTAATGGTGTCAAAAACAAACTATACAAACATATAAATGCTCCCCCACACTTAAACTTCACATTGTCCTCAATGTGTAAAATCGAAAAGTTCTGAATTCTGACGTAACAGCATATAAAATGCAAAAACTGTGCAAATTGGTAAGGAATTTGGAAAAACTCCATTTCACCAAAGTTGTTCACCTACGTGTTTTCTACACAGTGTCAAAATTTCACAGTGTTTTGATAAACGGTCTGACAGTTATGGTCTCTGGACTGAACGACGCGCAGTCTGAAATTTTCTGACGAAAAAGGTATTCGTCATAATTCTCTTCTAAAATAGATTACAGACTCAATGAAATTAAACATGGAGATGCAAATATGATATGAAAACAGTAAAAAATAAATAAAAATAAACAAAAATAAAATGCAAAAGGATAAGAGATACAAAACCGGTGGGTTGCCTCCCACTTAGCGCTTGTTTTAAAGTCGACGGCCCGACTTAGCTTCTTGTAAGATTCATTCCCCATACACCAATAATCTGAAAAGTTGGGGATCCGTCCATAGAACCTGTTTTGCAAACACTAGCTTCACACAAATATTAGTAATATAAAGCAAAAGTGAAGCTATGAACCGATAAAAGCTTCCCCACACTTATTCTTGTCCACACATGGAAGTGTATAAAGAATATAGAAGTCGGGTACTTCCACGGTTTCGGTTCCATAACCCGCATAGTATGAGAATCAAGTTTCTCTAATGGCGGAAAACGAGAAACAAAGTCATCCAACAATATTCTCGAAGCACATACATTCAAACTAATAAGAGGTAAAGGAGAAGAAACAATAAGCAAAGGGTTAGATAAACCTTGCACAATCTCTTGTATTACGGAATCCTCTTCATCCTTGAAAAACTCAACTGAATTATTCACCTCTTGTATATCATGGTCCTCTATTAAACCTTGCAACCATTCTTCGTCCGTTTCTGCCTTAACCAAAGTCTCGACATAAACATCATCATTACATTCATATGCAAGCTCAATTGGGTCTTCCACAATATTGGTTAAACCGGTATCATTCTCAACATACTCCTCCTTTTTGTTGTAAGGCACACACTCTTTTGCGGATCCAAATTTTATTATAAGAAACTTTTTTAGAACACTCGAAAATGTATCATCCTCAAGCTCCACCCTTTGAATAGGCTCTTGATCATTATTAAGATCAATGCTCGAGTAATCTACACAAGAGTCAACATATTCCTCTTCGTCTTCATCTTGATCCCAAAAAGACTCCTCTGAGATGTCACCATGAGTTGTTTCAAGCAATGTATCATAATCACCGTCACTATCATAGTCAACATAAGATTGTTCCTCGCTGAATTTAGTGTTGTTAATCTCTAACTCATCCTTTTGAATAGGTGAATGATCATTATGAAGATCAAGAGTTGAGGTAACTACACAATTATCAACGAAAGTGCCCAAGGATTGGCCTTTTTCAACATTAGCATCAATCAAATATTCATCACAAACCATATGCACATTAGGATTATCCATATCTTCCTTGTATTGATCAATACCTCTTCGCAAGATAGTCATACCTTCACAAGTTTTTGAGTTGCTCGTTTGTAGTCTCTTTTGCTTTGTTAAATTCCTCTTGTAAAAAGGTGGAAACTTTATCTATAAAATTAGAGACTTTTTGTTCACAAACATAAGAATCCTCCCATCCTTGTTGTTGTTCACACACATACTCACCATAAGGTTGTTGAGGAAAACCACAAGGTTCCATGGAATATTGGTCATAACCAATGAATTGGTTTTGATTATACCCATGGAATTGGTAGTTATCATATTGTTGAGGTTGTTGAAAACCGTATCCATCGTTCCAATATGCTCCTTCCATAGAAATAAGCACCCCAAAATAAGATTCTCAAACCAAGGTTAAAACCCAGAAAATAAGAAAAAAAAAAATAAAAATAAAACAAAACTAAATACAAAAATAAGAAACCAAAAACAATTGACAACCGCTGCCTCCTAAGAACGGCGCCAAAATTTGACCGCTTGTCGTAAGCGTCAAAAATAAATTACACTTTCTTACTACTCAAAATATAAATATAGCAAGGGCAAGAAAGGATCGATCCTACAGAGAGGTCTAGGTTGTCAAATTGTTTCGGTTCCCTATAAATAACACCGGTAGTTTTGTGATTTTTATATAATAAACTAAATAAAACAAATAAAGAAAAGTAAACGAATCAAGTTACGGATAGAAAGATATTGGTCATGGATTTCGTCTTCAATCACAAACATGTTTTTCACAATAACTAGAATTGATATTTAATCTCAACTTTTATCAAAGGCCCTAGAATACCTTGATCGCAAGAATATCCCGCAAATCTCCTCATGTCATCAACAAACACATTAAAAGATGCGAATATGAATTCTATCTAAAGGAACAACCTAACGTAAAAGCACTAATCAAGTTTAATTCCCTAGATGCATTAAGTTCTATGAAATCAGGCCAATCAAAGCAATTGAACGTGGAAAGCGCACTAATTCAATTTAACAAAGGTTGTGGTTCACATATGATCATAAGAATATATCACTACAAACTATAATCATATTTATGCTACTTGCAATCCGGAATTATCACTTTTGCGTATAATAACCCTAATCTAGCAATAGAGATGAAACCAAACTCAATCGATTCGCGACTCGACTAACAAGCATTCAAATCATGTAACAATATTCATGGTGAATCATAAACGATAATATGAGAGAAAACTAATTTATTGAACTAAAACCCATATTTGGAAATCAAACTTATTCCATAACCAATAATAAACTTAGGTACTCATATTCATGGAGTTCATCACAAGAAGAAAGAGAAAAGACTTCATGGTTCTAAAACCCTAGAATAAAGTAGAGACAAAGAATAGAATAAAACGTGTTGTCCAAAACATTGTAGAAGTCTTCCCTTTTGTAGTCTTTTTCTCCTTCCAAAACTAGGTTTTTTCTTCAAAGTCCATTAGTTGGAAATTCACCCGGCCCACCATGGAGAGAAACCCGTGTAAAAATTATGTCCCAAAAACGCTCGCGGAAAACTGGGATTGTGGCTCTAATCCCGACGTGAATAGTCGCCGGAAAGTGTCTCGGGTGACCGCAAAGTCAAACCGGTCACCGGTCAACGGGTCGAACGGCCGGGTCAACTCGGGCCAAAAACGGTCCGTGGCTCGGTCAATCACCGAGTCGATCGGGTCGATGGAGTCAGTGCGAGTCACCAGGCTGGTGATCTAACTGGCCGACTTTGCTGTGCCCAGCTTCTTGCGCAGGCCAACAACAGAGCACAATCATTGTGCATATCTAGCCATGTTAGCCTCTTCCCCCCGTCAGTAACTTCTCTACTTCCCCGCAATCCAACTACAAAATGATTATTCTCCCCGAACCGCAAGCCATCACCATTTCAAACATTTACTTCAACAGCACAATACCAACACAAGCTAACCGCACACAACAACACCTATAGCATCTCCTGTTTTGTTGGCAATACCGGTTCCTCAACTCCGCAACAAAGACAAACTCCAATTCAGCCGAACCTCGCTCATCACTACTCCCAGCCTACAAATAACAAGCCAAGTCACCGCACAACATCAACTAGTCATTGCCTCGAGCCATTCATCACACAGCCGACCAATCAACCACTTCCCCGTAATTTCCTAGCCATACATCTAATCTCGGCTCCTCCATCACTCAATAACCAACATCCGAGTCTCCTCCACAATCTTATCCCGCAATTCAACTCGAGCAACACTTGCAATTCCAAAGTGGCCAATTGCACCACCAACAATTCCATCATCTTATTCGCCTTCTCAAAATTTGTAGCAAAGAACCACTCCACTCTGCCTAGCCAACCTCGACACCATAATTCCCTGTAATTGCAGCCAACCAACACCATCTCTCGCCAAAGACTATAACCATCATAAGCCTGCACTTCAGCTGCAACTTGAATCATACACAATCAACATATCACTCCACCTGAATCCTGCAGTTTGAACCAACAAAGCCATTCCTTGCACAACTCAACTCAGTACCACAGCCGCGACACCTCCAGCTGCAGCTCAAACAAGCCATCAACCTGCACTCAACCAGCATTAGTCACAGCTTCTTAACCACCAGCTATACCTCCTTTCTCGATCACCACTTTTTTGTGACCCAGCACTCGCAATCTCTCATTCAAACCGTAACCCAAAACTCCATGTTTATAGCAAACTTCTCTCAACCTGCAATTCCTTTTCCACCCGCAATCACCTTGAGCTTCACATTGCTTGCTCCAAACATACTGACTTCAAACCTTCTCGCCTGCAACCACTAGTTCTTGAGCCCCGTCTCACAGCAGCACAAACCTCCAGCAAGCCTAGCTTCTCTAGCTTCCATCTTCTCAAATCCTCCCTGCAATGCCCACTCAGAGCCATGAACTGCAATCTATCAAGCACAACTGCACTTTCACCAGCTCAGCACCACCACTCGGCTTCAACAATTCCATAACTTCCATTTTCTGCAGCCCAGCCACCAACACTTCCATCTGTTCATAGCTTCAACAGCACCAAACCCACTTCTCTATCATTTATCCCCTCTCGATCTTCAACTCGACATCATCCTCGTTGTTGTTCTTCTCGTTGTCTCGCTTTCTTCTTTTATTCCTAATTCTTAATCGCATCGCAGCCTCTGCTCTAGAATCATCGATTGCCTCTCAAATTACTCAACAACAATCGTATCTCAATCTCACTCTCGATTTGCAATTCGAGTTCCACTTTCAACAAGAAGTTTAAAACCCTAACCTCAACCTCCGTCTCAAGATCTTTCTCGCACCGGTTACAATTCGAACAAAACCCATCTCTTAAATTCATTCCGTAAAATCAAAACCCCTGTTTTACCAAATCAAGGCAAAGAACTTCTTGACCTAGTTTCTCATCCATTTTAACTCAAATCGGTAGAAACTTGATTTATTCCATCATGTTCATCCCGATTCCAAATATCCACTAAAACACATAGCAATTTCATTCCTTCTTCATCGATTCCCATTTGAGAACCATCGAGATCCAATCAAAACCCATTGTTTCCTCCATCATTTCTCTAGTTCGCGGTGACAAACCATCACCATTTCTTCTATTTCAGGCAGAGAAAAACTAAATGATGGCTTCTCTGATTTTGAGGTGTTTGTGTAGGAATTGTAGATGGCTATAGCCACCCTGTTGAGTAGATAAGGGCCACCCTTGTTGCAAAGCCTTAACCTTTGGTCACTCCGGATAGTATTCATCCGAATAGAGTTGCCCCTTAACCTTGACTGGGCTCCAGATAGTGTTCGCCCCTGAAATGATAATTTCGCCCTTTGGCTCAAATTAGGTGATTTCTCCATCTTTTCTTCCGTGCGACTCCAAAGTACCTAATAACTCAAAAAACACGCGTAAAGACATAATTCACCAGAAAAATAGCAAAGAAAGCATAACTACTAGATAGTAAATTAGGTGTTTTAGACACCTATCAGATTCCCCCACACTTAGACTTTGCTAGTCCTCGAGCAAATCAAACAAAATAATAACTAAAAATACAACAACTCCGTGACGTCGAGGCTACGGTTAATTTTAGCATAAATAACAAGCCTTTAAACCCCTAGGTGTCCCTAGTGGACGAGTTATAGTCTCGTGAGGGTTTACTAGAGATATACCCACAAAACCTATATTCCAAACTCCGTCTATTTGTGACAAATCAATGAACGAATCCAAAATGACTACAGGAGGAGGTACCTTGCAAATTCAATTCATATATTAGTAAATAAACTCTAATTAGATAGTCGAACAAGCCACAATACTGAAACTAACAAACCATAATCACAATGAAAAGATTAAGAAGATGGATATAGATGTAGATGTTGGCGAATATTCACAAGTGTTCGATGTTTCCCATATCTCTCTCAAGGTCACTTCGTTAAGATGAACCTAATCCTATTGGATTGAGCTACTTGGTCTTTGAATGCTACATCAAATCAATTGGCATATACAAGGGAACCAAGAGTGACTTTATTCAACACAATAATAATTTTTTTTTTTTTATATGATTGGATCAAACTGGATCCAATTTCTCTTTTTTTTTTTTTTAGACGACATGATTAGATCTTTTGGATCCAAGCGCATGCTTCTTGTCAGGCAAATACATGATAGTTGCCTTGGATCCGCATTCCACGCTTGTTTAGGCGACGGAGACAGGGACTACGTTTCACACATACTGCTTTTCCCAAGTGTCTTTTTATTCCGTTTTGGTCTAATTGATCGGTTCTTTTTTTTTTTTCTTTTCATATATTTTTTCATTTTTTTTTTTTTTTTTTTTTGTCTTTTTCTAGTAACTCAACCACTCTATTTCATCCTAGCAGTAATAACACGTCGATGTTTAGTGACCCACCAAAGCACTTAGAGAACAATAGATAAATATGGAAAAATAAAAATAGAATGCGATATGGTGATATTCCGAGATATGGTAACAACTATCATGTTAATTTGTGATTTCGAGCTATATTCTTCCCTTTTAGTTAATTAGTTCCTCAACTCCTGCATTCAAAATGGTTCCATCCACTAATGGTGTCAAAAACAAACTATACAAACATATAAATGCTCCCCCACACTTAAACTTCACATTGTCCTCAATGTGTAAAACCGAAAGTTCTGAATTCTGACGTAACAGCATATAAAACGCAAAAACTGTGCAAATTGGTAAGGAATTTGGAAAAACTCCATTTCACAAAAGTTGTTCACCTACGTGTTTTCTACACAGTGTCAAAATTTCACAGTGTTTTGATAAACGGTCTGACAGTTATGGTCTCTGGACTGAACGACGCGCAGTCTGAAATTTTCTGACGAAAAAGGTATTCGTCATAATTCTCTTCTAAAATAGATTACGGACTCAATGAAATTAAACATGGAGATGCAAATATGATATGAAAACAGTAAAAAATAAATAAACGAAACAAAAATAAAATGCAAAAGGATAAGAGATACAAAACCGGTGGGTTGCCTCCCACTTAGCGCTTGTTTTAAAGTCGACGGCCCGACTTAGCTTCTTGTAAGATTCATTCCCCATACACCAATAATCTGAAAAGTTGGGGATCCGTCCATAGAACCTGTTTTTGCAAACACTAGCTTCACACAAATATTAGTAATATAAAGCAAAAGTGAAGCTATGAACCGATAAAAGCTTCCCCCACACTTATTCTTGTCCACACATGGAAGTGTATAAAGAATATAGAAGTCGGGTACTTCCACGGTTTCTGGTTCCATAACCTGCATAGTATGAGAATCAAGTTTCTCTAATGGCGGAAAACGAGAAACAAAGTCATCCAACAATATTCTCGAAGCACATACATTCAAACCAATAAGAGGTAAAGGAGAAGAAACAATAAGCAAAGGGTTAGATAAACCTTGCACAATCTCTTGTATTACTAATCCTCTTCATCCTTGAAAAACTCAACTGAATTATTCACCTCTTGTATATCATGGTCCTCTATTAAACCTTGCAACCATTCTTCGTCCGTTTCTGCCTTAACCAAAGTCTCGACATAAACATCATCATTACATTCATATGCAAGCTCAATTGGGTCTTCCACAATATTGGTTAAACCGGTATCATTCTCAACATACTCCTCCTTTTTGTTGTAAGGCACACACTCTTTTGCGGATCCAAATTTTATTATAAGAAACTTTTTTAGAACACTCGAAAATGTATCATCCTCAAGCTCCACCCTTTGAATAGGCTCTTGATCATTATTAAGATCAATGCTCGAGTAATCTACACAAGAGTCAACATATTCCTCTTCGTCTTCATCTTGATCCCAAAAAGACTCCTCGGAGATGTCACCATGAGTTGTTTCAAGCAATGTATCATAATCACCGTCACTATCATAGTCAACATAAGATTGTTCCTCGCTGAATTTAGTGTTGTTAATCTCTAACTCATCCTTTTGAATAGGTGAATGATCATTATGAAGATCAAGAGTTGAGGTAACTACACAATTATCAACGAAAGTGCCCAAGGATTGGCCTTTTTCAACATTAGCATCAATCAAATATTCATCACAAACCATATGCACATTAGGATTATCCATATCTTCCTTGTATTGATCAATACCTCTTCGCAAGATAGTCATACCTTCACGAAGTTTTTGGAGTTGCTCGTTTGTAGTCTCTTTTGCTTTTTGAAATTCCTCTTGTAAAAAGGTGGAAACTTTATCTATAAAATTAGAGACTTTTTGTTCACAAACATAAGAATCCTCCCATCCTTGTTGTTGTTCACACACATACTCACCATAAGGTTGTTGAGGAAAACCACAAGGTTCCATGGAATATTGGTCATAACCAATGAATTGGTTTTGATTATACCCATGGAATTGGTAGTTATCATATTGTTGAGGTTGTTGAAAACCGTATCCATCGTTCCAATATGCTCCTTCCATAGAAATAAGCACCCCGAAATAAGATTCTCAAACCAAGGTTAAACCAGAAAATAAGAAAAAAAAAAAAAAAAATAAAACAAAACTAAATACAAAAATAAGAAACCAAAAACAATTGACAACAACTGCCTCCCAAGAACGGGCTCAAATTTGACCGCGGTCGTAGCGTCAAAAATAAATTACACTTTCTTACTACTCAAAATATAAATATAGCAAGGGCAAGAAAGGATCGATCCTACAGAGAGGTCTAGGTTGTCAAATTGTTTCGGTTCCCTATAAATAACACCGGTAGTTTTGTGATTTTTATATAATAAACTAAATAAAACAAATAAAGAAAAGTAAACGAATCAAGTTACGGATAGAAAGATATTGGTCATGGATTTCGTCTTCAATCACAAACATGTTTTTCACAATAACTAGAATTGATATTTAATCTCAACTTTTATCAAAGGCCCTAGAATACCTTGATCGCAAGAATATCCCGCAAATCTCCTCATGTCATCAACAAACACATTAAAAGATGCGAATATGAATTCTATCTAAAGGAACAACCTAACGTGTAAAAGCACTAATCAAGTTTAATTCCCTAGATGCATTAAGTTCTATGAAATCGGCCAATCAATGCAATTGAACGTGGAAAGCGCACTAATTCAATTTAACAAAGGTTGTGGTTCACATATGATCATAAGAATATATCACTACAAACTATAATCATATTTATGCTACTTGCAATCCGGAATTATCACTTTTGCGTATAATAACCTAATCTAGCAATAGAGATGAAACCAAACTCAATCGATTCGCGACTAAACTAACAAGCATTCAAATCATGTAACAATATTCATGGTGAATCATAAACGATAATATGAGAAAACTAATTTATTGAACTAAAACCCATATTTGGAAATCAAACTTATTCCATAACCAATAATAAACTTAGGTACTCATATTCATGGGAGTTCATCACAAGAAGAAAGAGAAAAGACTTCATGGTTCTAAAACCTAGAATAAAGTAGAGACAAAGAATAGAATAAAAACGTGTTGTCCAAAACATTGTAGAAGTCTTCCCTTTTGTAGTCTTTTCTCCTTCCAAAACTAGGTTTTTCTTCAAAGTCCATTAGTTGGAAATTCACCCGCCCACCATGGAGAGAAAACCCGTGTAAAAATTATGTCCCAAAAACGCTCGGAACCTGGGATTGTGGGCCGGAATCCGACCAATAGTCGCCGTGAAGTGTCTCAGTGACCTAAAAGTCAAAACCGCCACTCACCGTCAACGGGTCGAACTGGTCAACTCGGGTCAACAACGGTCGTACTTCGGTCAATCACCGAGTCAAGATTGGGCCGATGGAGTCAGTCCGAGTCAGTCAGTCTTTGGTGATCTAACCGGCTGATTTGCTGTGCCACAGCTTCTTTGCGCAGGTGAAAGTGTAGCACAATCATTGTGCATATCTAGCCATGTTAGCCTCTTCCCTCACAGAACTTCTCTACTTCCCCGCAATCCAACTACAACTGCATTATTCTCCCGAACCTAAGCCATCACCATTTCAAACATTTACTTCAATTGAGCACAATACCAACACAAGCTAAGCGCACACAACAACACCTATAGCATCTCCCCTGTTTTGTTGGCAATACCGGTTCTCAACCTGCACAAAGATAAACTCTCCAATTCACCAACCTCGCTCATCACCACTCCCGGCTAGCAACAACGCTCAAGTCATCAAGACAACATCAACTAGTCATTGCCCGAGGCCATTACATCAGACGACCAATCAACCACTTCCCTAATTTCCTAGCCATACATCTAATCTCGGCTCCTCCATCACTCAATAACCAACATCTCGAGTCTCCTCCACAATCTTATCCCGCAATTCAACTCGAGCAACACTTGCAATTCCAATGGCCAATTGCACCACCAACAATTCCATCATCTTATTCGCCTTCTCAAAATTTGTAGCGTGAACCACTCCACTCTTGCCTAGCCAACCTCGACACCATAATTCCCTGTAATTGCAGCCAACCAACACCATCTCTCACAAAGACTATAACCATCATAAGCCCGCACTTCAGCTGCAACTTGAATCATACACAATCAACATATCACTCCACCTGAATCCTGCAGTTTGAACCAACAAAGCCATTCCTTGCACAACTCAACTCAAGTACCACTACCAAGACACCTCCAAATTTAAACAAACAAGCCATCAACTTCGCACTCAACCAAAGATTAGTCACGACTTCTTAACCACCACTATACCTCCTTCTCACCACCTCGACCAGACCCAAAGACTCCGCAATCTCTCATTCAAACCAGAACCCAAAACTCCATGTTTATAGCAGCTTCTCTCAACTGCAATTCCTTTTCCACCTGCAATCACCTTGAGCTTCACATTGCTGCTCCAGCTACAGCTTCAAACCTTCTCAGCTGCAACCACTAGTTCTTGAGCCCCAGTCTCACAGCAAAGCTACAAACCTCCAAAGCAAGCCTAGCTTCTCTAGCTTCCATCTTCTCAAATCCTCCCCGCAATGCCCCCTCGAGCCAGTGAACCGCAATCTATCAAGCAGCCACCGCACTTTCACCGGCCAAGACCACCACTCGGCTTCAACAATTCCATAACTTCCATTTTCTGCAGCCCAGCCACCAACACTTCCATCTGTTCATAGCTTCAACAGCACCAAACCCACTTCTCTATCATTTATCCCCTCTCGATCTTCAACTCGACATCATCCTGTTGTTGTTCTTATCGATCCGCTTTCTTCTTTTATTCCTAATTCTTAATCGACGTCAGCCTCTGCTCTAGAATCATCGATTGCCTCTCAAATTACTCAACAAACAACCGTATCTCAATCTCACTCTCGACCGCAATTCGAGTTCACTTTCAACAAGGTTTAAAACCCTAACCTCAACCTCCGTCTCAAGATCTTCTCGCACCAGTTACAATTCGAACAAAACCCATCTCTTAAATTCATTCCAAATCAAAACCCCTTTTTTACCAAATCGTCTGTAACTTCTTGACCTAGTTTCTCATCCATTTTAACTCAAATTGCGGCCTTGATTTATTCCATCATGTTCATCTCAGATTCCAAATATCCACTTAAACACATAGCAATTTCATTCCTTCTTCATCGATTCCCATTGTTTCCTCCATCATTTCTCTAGTTCGCGGTGACAAACCATCACCATTTCTTCTATTTCAGGCAGAGAAAAACTAAATGATGGCTTCTACGATTTTGAGGTGTTTGTGTAGGAATTGTAGATGGCTATAGCCACCCTCGTTGAGTAGATAAGGGCCACCCTTGTTGCAGCCCCTTAACCTTTGGTCACCTCGAGATAGTATTCCTCCGAATAGAGTTGCCCCTTAACCTTGACTGGGCTCCAGGATAGTGTTCGCCCCTGAAATGACAATTTCGCCCTTTGGCTCAAATTAGGTGATTTCTCCATCTTTTCTTCCGTGCGACTCCAAAGTACCTAATAACTCAAAACACGCGTAAAAGACATAATTCACCAGAAAAATAGCAAAGAAAGCATAACTACTAGATAGTAAATTAGGTGTTTTAGACACCTATCAACTAGACACAATACGTCTACAAACAAAATATTCATGCAATAACATAGGTAAAGTAATAATGTTACCAAGATATGACTGACATGTCTTAAAAGTTGCAGATAACGAAGGTTCAAAACATCACGAAGCATCGTTTCAAAGAAAGGAGACAATACAAAGGCACCACCAATAGGGGCATAATACAACAAAGAGTCTGGTCAAGCGAAGCTGGATACGACAGAATCAATGGTAAGGAAGATGAGGAAAGACAACTCCTTTAGCTTGGAGCTCCGCTTCCTCAAAGGCAGCATTGATATAATCAATGGAAGAACGCTCAAATTGTACCTTCATCTGGGAGGACTGAGCCTCCAGATCTGAAACCGATTTCTGACGAAGCTCCATCACATGAGCACTAAGCTGATCATTAGCTTGATGGAGAGCCCCAGCCTTGAACTTAGCGCAAACATCAAACTGACGAGATATCTCCAGCGAGGATATTTGGCCTTCAAGACGGTTGATCTTGGCATTTGCACCCACCAGCTGCTCCTGGAGACCTGCGAGTACAAAGGGTATGAGCAATAAGAAGAAGCAGTAAAAGACATAAAGAATGCTGCTGGAATACAAGGACCCTAAGCTACCCCCTGCATGGCTAAGAGATTCTTCTAAACTATGCTGAGCTTCAACAAGATCCACCTCAGCGGCCTCGAGGTCCGCTATAAGAGTATCCCATTCAGATCGGAGGTCATCAACATCTATCCAGAGTGAAGCATTCTCAGAGGATAAAACTTGGTAAACATTCTCTAACTCTTCCAACCTCTTAACCAAGGACGCATGAGACATGGAAGATGATGCGGAGCCAGCCTCGACAAGTATATTCTTAAGAGAACAAACCTCAGAAGACAAAATGTTACGATCTGCAGTAACCTTAGCCAATGAAGCACAAGCATCTTCGAAATCTGCATGATACTTCTTGCGAATGACTTCTTGGGCCGAGAGGCGTCTCTCAACCAAAGAAATATCCTCCTTTTTCTTTAAAATGAGACCCTCTTTCCACTTAAGGGCTTCATCACACTCTTTGCGGAGCAAAGCCATCTGCTTCACAAGATTTGCGTTATGAGCAGATTCAAAGGAAATTTGGGCCTCGCTATGAACATGCACGTTCATCAACCTGTCTGATAATACCAAACGTCGGAGGATACATATTGGTTCCAACGCGAAGGTTACTTGAGGCTCGAATCCGCACAAATACGGTTTCGGCGAGCGAATAAGGAAAACGAAGATCACCTGTGGCTCAAACCTGGCCACTTAAACCAGAAGCCAGAGGTAAGAGTTATCTTTAACTCAAAACATATCCATATATGTCCTAGGCAGCCTTTGGCTAGTACATTGTAAGTACGAGAAACCAGGGGGCAAGGATGAAGCTTATCTTTGACACGAATGTATTTATATACGTTCTCAATAGCCAAAGACAATCACAAAGACTCGCCGACAACAAAATCGTACAAAGGGCAAAGTCTATCTGGGCGTCTCACTAAAAGAAGACCCCCTAGGACAAGTATAAAACCAACCACAAAGAAGAGGTCTCCATAAGCAAAGATGATTTTTCCTCTTTGAAAGCTACACTAATTAGCTTTCTAAGAGAAAAAGGGGACAAACATACATCAAACACAGTCGAAAACATCAAAGAAATTCGCAAAACACTAAACATTGTTCCAAAACATCAAAAGGAAATGTTTCAACTAAGAATAAAAAGGAGATCCTAAGCCAACGACATCTCTTAAACCATGCTCAGAATTGGAAAGCTCCTCCCTCGGCGGTGGGCCACCGCCAAGCATCGCATAAGGACCGGAGGATACGCCGAAATCACCATCACATCGCATCATCCTTTGAAGAGGTTCTCTAACCACGGGATGTAGAGTTATCTCGGGATGTAGGAGAACAAAGGCATAAGATAAGAAGCACAAAGCAAGGTATCAAGAGGATTACAAAGAACTAAGATAGGATCATACAATCCTTACACTAGCGGGTGTCACCCAAATATACCAGGTGAAATCCTTCTTCTTTGCCCTAGTAGCTACTGAGTTGCCATCGAGCTAGGGAGCAGTCCTAGTCACAGAACCAGGGGCGGTTCCAACCGAAGAAGTAAGGGCAGACTACAAAAAGTCATCAGAATAATAAAAAGAAGTTACTATACCGAGCAAAGGTTATGAAGCAAAGAATAAAATGAAAAACCTCCGAGAAAAGCGAAGGTTACCTCATGAGAAGCAAGCAGGGTTGAAGACCCAAGGTGATATTCATCACACTTAGCGTGCAAAGAAAAAGTTGCATGGGGAACGCTGGGGTCTGCGGTAGTAAAACCAAAAACCCAAGGACCCGTCACAAGAAAAGGAGTATACGCCCAACACTTATCACAATCAAGACGAAAAGACTGGGTGATCTCATCTAAATACAAGTGAGCATAGCTATCATTGTCACGAAGTCGAAGCCTTTGAAGCTCATAGTGAGGAGGAGGAGGAGGAAGATCCTCAACAACAACCTCTTCTACCTCGGGATCTGCAGCAGACTCTCGGGGACCACAGCCCATCTCGGTACCATCGGGCACCTCGGTGTCCTCATGAGGTGGAGATAGCGTAGCATCGGGATGATCCATCCGCGGAGGTGGATCAGTATACGAAGAGGGTCTCAGTTCCTTCCGCGTATGCTTCTTCGGAAGTCTCATGATCCCTAACACCAACAGGAAGAACATTCAATCAACAATGGCGGATCAAGTTACGGTCGACCCAAAATCTTGGTTGGGGCAAAGATGATAGTACTTTGGTCATGGGTTTAACAAAACCAACCAAGGGAAACAATTTCGTCCACCCAAAGAGGCGAAAAACATGGTCGATCAACATATTCAAAATCTAGCGGACATGGAGCAATCATGATACATTCATGATGAAAAAGCATGAAAAGGAGAAAACCCATGTTCTCAAACAATACAGAGAACGCAACAAAAGCTTCAAACATCACATGCAGACATCCAAGAACATCAATAGTGTTCAATGACAATTAACCAAAGTCGAAGCAAGGCGAATCCATGATGAAAATCCAAACAAACAGAGAAGAAGCAAAGGTATCACTTACTTGTATGTGATGATCGTGTGTTGAACCTAGGTTTGGTGAAACGAAGAGAAGATCAACGATTAACAGAAGGAAGAAAATCTCATACGAAAGAGATGAGAGCGGCAGATTCGAGGGAAAAAGGAGTTAATAAAAATTCCTTCTCTTTATTCCTTTCTTATAGGCGCCGGAGAATCCAAAATTTGGATGTCCCAAATTCAAGGGGAAGTTATTGCATGAAAGGACATGTGGGGCCACCCAATCGGACGTGCAAAAATGGCGGCATTACATGAGTTTTCTTCCAATCCTACCAAACGGTAGGATATGGAAGAAAAGGGGCAAAACCGTGAATACCAATATTCTCGGAGCACGTGTCACGATCTTAGTGGTCACGTACGGGATAAATATATAGCCCTCGCTATACAGAAGAACCTAAGTAACAGAGGATACCTTCGCATATCTACTTTATCTCATCCCAAGAAGGGATACCTCGACGGCGAAGATGAAAGAAGTAAAAGCCTAATCTAGGGGAAGGCAGCTGGCGAAGGGACAGAGGTAGATGAAATATCTAATCAGCATTAAATGCACAAATCTCTTATCTACACGCATAATCAAAGCACGTGGAGAGAAATGATATGGCAGAACCTAACTGGCAGAGGCTGGCGGTGAACGAAGGTACAATCTGCACTGAGGTTGGGAAGTTCCCAAAGGAACGTGGGTCAGCTGAGGTGGCAGAGTTTGACTGGAGAAAGCACGCGGCGAACGAATGTACCATTTGTACGAAAGGTATATCAGGAAACGATGGATCCAAAGACAACAAAGATATACCTGGAGCAAAAGGGGTTATAAATAACAAGCCTCACCAACAAACTAAGGGCATTCAATATCTAGGAGAGAAGATCTAGTCTTAAGCTTATACCTCTTTAATGTTTAGAACTTAAGTATTTAATTCAACTTGAGTTCTCTCTATTACTTTAGGAAGCATTTAATATCTTTGTAACCACCATAACTTAATACAAAACAATCACTTATTACCCCGTGGACGTAGACAAAAGTTGAACCATGTAATCTCTTGTGTCTCATGATAACTTAGTAGCTTTTACATTATATTTATGTTCTTCGTTATTATTATGATCTTGAGTATCTTTTATTACTTAGCATTATCAGTTCAACAGAGGCATCGATACCACTTAGTATCGATTCTCCGAGCTGTATACATTACGTAGACTATGGGAAAATTATTAGTCACACCACACCTTATATTTAATTCTCAAAGGTGTAACTGACATTCATATGTCTAATCCAATTGGTTTTAGTACTCACCCTGTGTACTTCACCAGGAAAGTCAGTTCGATGTGTTCCTCAAATGTTCAATTGCGAAACAGTCTTCTAAACCAATTCGTTCAAGAAGAACTCATGGATCTTCTTCTACTAAAAAGGGAGATAATGTTGTTTTTGATGTGAAAAAGGTACTAGAAGAAGGAAGCAAAATGGAGAGATGGAAGACAACCTAAAAATGATAATTGAAGGTTATAAAGAGATTATTAACAGGTTGTCAATTCCCTCTAGTCAAATTTTTTCAGGTAAGAACAAAAACTATGCGTCGTATTTTGATGATAGTAAATTTTATGATAACTTTTCGCATCATAATGGTTTTCCTCCAAAGATCAGGAGAAAGAGGTTTAACCAAAAACAATGTTCATTTGATGAGCTCAAGGCTCATACTTGTGCTAATTAATCACAAGGTTGAAATCTCACTCACAAAATTTCCTGGTTGAGTGAGATATAATCAGGTATACTTGATGGAAAAGTGTTTTCCGATTCTCTAGCTATTTTCTTATCGTTCTTAGACGGATTATCATTAAACATGTTTGCATAAGTATTTGTATTATGTTTTGACAAAATTTCTTAATTCTTTTGAAATTTAATTGTGTCAAAAAATGCTACTCTGCTTGTTTCTATATCTTTCTCTCAAGAGAATGTAAAATTTATCGAGCTAAACTTTGTAAAATTTGTCACGTAGTAAAACATTGTTGAACAAACAGTTTTCATGTTTTCCATTGTTCACTCTTGGGTATTTTCTAGCTATGGGTCAAGTTTGTATACGTACGGGTACCCATTACTTGTCACCTACTAACTTTGAAACCCTAAACTATGTTTCCTTGAGAAACGATTTAAATACCAAAACCTCTTGCTTGAGTACGCTTACTCTAGGTTTTGTTTATCTAAGATGGCTGCTCCTCCGTGTTCTTGGGATTTGCCAAAAGATTTTATTAATGACTCTATTTACTTTGAGTTCAAGTAAAGAAGAAAATAACCATTGTTAAAGTGACAATCCTCATCCCAGTGCATCATGCTTTTATGCATACTCTCATCAAGATCGAGAAAATACCGAGATGGTTTCGATTGAAGTGGTTCATGGTTTTCTCAACGATCTCTGGAGAGCAAACTGAATCTTGAAAACTCTATGAAAGATCTTGATGTGTTACAAACCGAGTTGAAAAAGGTTAACTCCGACCTTGTTCTCATGAAGTCACATGTTAAGGATTTTCTCAAAGAGAATATATTCTCCAAAGAAGTTGTTGATCTTTGTCGGAACAAGCTTGAAGGTCTAGAAACCCTTGAAGACACCAACACAATCTCCCATTTAACGTGTGTCTGGGTTGTGTTGGTCTTAGAATTTTTCTTTTGATTATTGTCTAGGAAACTTCTTATGAGAATTTATTCTCGTGTTTCTAAGAAGGATAACTAGGGTTTGTAATAGCCATTATTGTGAGTACACATAGCTATCTTGCGATGTTTTTAGATTTATTTGTTTAAATTCTAAACTTTATTTGGAAGATGATGTTTGCAGTATTAATCTTTATGGTTTTATATATTGCAAATTGTTATGGGATATGTTTTTACGTCCGTGAACCTTGATTGTCCCATACTTATTCAAAAGTTAGCTCTATTATATGTCGGTATGAAAGTATTGATAAAAGATAGAATGAACTTTTTGACTACAAAAGTTAATCCTTTTATGTCATTATGCAAATATTGATGGAAAAAGGATGAACTTTTGTTTACAAAGATTAAGTCTATTATATGTCATTGTGCAAATAGTGATGAAATATAGAATGAATCTTTGTTTGTTCCAAAGATTATCGGTCTTCCCCGATCCACATCTTTGTGCATATACTTGTGTTGCTCCAAGTTCAAGTTCTCTTATGTCGAGCTTGACCAATTGAATTTATCAATTTCCTTGTGGTTAATTCAATTGAGATTTTTGGATACAAATTCATATTCTTATGTGATTTGTTAATATCTAAATAAATCCTTGTTTTCTTGTAAAAGTAAGGTCGCTCTTGTTGTTCTCTCGGGAATGACATTTTATGGGGGAAAGTTCTTAATTGAACTTGTGCTTAATTGTCAAATCTTTGTGGGGAGTGCAGTTGTGGAATATTGTAGGGGTTATCTTGTATCTTTATAAACTCCTTGATGAATGCATTTAGTTTCGACTTTATGATGGCATCTAAACAAGTTGATATGTTATTCTCTCTTGGTCATGAAGTATCTCTATGAAAATTTCATGAGGATCCCACTAGTTTTCGTACCTTTGCCAATTTATATTGACAAAAATGGGAAGAATTAATGTGTAGTTCACACTACAAATACATATGGTTTACGGATCATTATGTAAGGGGGAGTGGTTTTCATTGTGAGATGAAGTATTGACTGTAGTTGCGGGAAATCCCACACTACACCCCTTACTCAATTTTGTTTAATTAATCCCTTGAAAGATGTAAGATCAAGAATGTTTATTGATTGAGTCCATGAAATGTTTACACAAGATAATAGAATTACACTTAGAAATTAATACACTCTTAAACTTTCTCTCTCCTATTGACTTGCTTAACAATTCTCCAAGATCCCCCCACCATTATTCACTCTACTTCCTTTATATAGGGTAATACATAGTGGATGACAAATAAGCTATCCTTTATTTTTTGGGAATGTCTCGCGAAGTGTCGCAGATGCACAAACATTCATTCTCGCGACACTCCTCAACCCTCGCCTGGTTTCACGTCTTCTTTAAGTTTTACTTGTCGTTATTCATTGCGTCGTTTATTTTAGCTATTTGCGACTGCCTCGCGACATCGTCGTTTATTGATCCCGCGAGCGCGTGCGTTGCGATATTATGATCCTACATCTTGCCTCTTTTCCTGAATATTGCTTGAAGAGCGATCTTTAAGGAAAATCTGTTGTTGTAGTAATCTTTGGTCCTTGCGATGATGGAACGAGGAAAAATCTTGTACTTGAAAAGTACGTACTTGCCCTCTATTCTTTTGCGAAGTTCCGAAGCTTCTTTAAGATATATATGAAGTGTCGTCTCCCTCCGTCTCCCCTATATTTCTCTGCGAAGGGAAGAGTATCATGAGAGTGATTTTTTTTTTGATCCTGTCACACCGTTATCTTTATTTATTTCGCTTTGTACTTTTACACGGATTTTAATTATTAATGTCTTTTCTCGACACGTCTCTTTCAATAGTTTATTCTTGACCGTTCATGTCTCTTCTCGCATTAAATGACCTCGTTTTTCTCGAGGATCTTTTCCTATATATAGTTTTTCTCTTCCTCTCCTTTTCATTCTTTAGTTTCTCTCTGCAACTTCTCTTTGATTCTCTCCTTCCGCAATTTGCGTTCGCTCCGCAAATCTTTTCTTCGTCTCTTCTAACACCGATCCTAATCTCCAACCTCCCATTCATTCCCATACTGATAATGGCCTCTATGAGTCGTGCATACAAGTCTTAACTTTTGAAGAAGTTAAACGAGAAATTGATAGAGACGGGTTTTACTCTATCAACCATTCCCAATCAAGAACCTTCATCTATTCTTTCTCGCAAAATTGTTTTATGATCATCATTGTGATGATCAAAAAATTATTGTCTCATTGGGTCGCCTTCTCGCAGGACTTCCATCCCCTTATACAATCCCCGAGATGCCTTTATTTTATGAAATCTTGGCCCATGAAAAATTCTCTCAGGGCGTTTTATCAATTAAGTGGCGATTGCATTCGCCCGATGCTTGAGTTCGCGAACACGTGCCTTTGCAAAGGATCTTTATACCCTAATTTCCGTCAAACCCCAAATTCGCAGACTTGGAAATAGCTGCTGAGAAGTACTAACTGGAGAAAACTTTTTTGAAAATTATGCGGTGATAACTATGGTGAATGTGAAATCTCCTTCAGGGTATTCTTTCAAGAAAAAGGATAATGTCCCCAAGATAAATTACTCATGCAAGATATTGATTGGCACCCGTGCAATAATACTTCTCCTCGTCATTCCAAAGATGAGAAATGGTGGGTTGTACCCTTAATCTTAAATGGCCCTTATATCGCGGGCTCGCATATTCTTCTGCGAACCTCGCAGATATCATCCTTGGGAATTCAAATGGCACGAGAAGGCGAATGAGGTATGTTTCCTACTTCAAATTTTTCTTTCGCAACTTTCTTTCTATCATTCTTTGAGTTTGTGAAATCTTTCGGATAACCAAACTAAGAAGGAGCTACAAGAAGGATCCGTCGAGAGGATACTCGACATTGCTTCGATAAACTACAGTGAAGTAAGAAACATTTTCTTTCTTTTTATTTAAAACAATATTGTTGCCTCTGTTTCTTATCTTTACGCGCGTATGCGAAGGTTGGAGTTGAAGAAGCTCGTAGCAGCGAAGACTAAAAGTAAAGGCAAAACTGTCATTCGCAAGGGTAAATCTTACGCTCCATTAACTAAGAAGCGAAAAGATTCAATCTTCTTCTCGCCTTAACTCAAGCTCAGAATCTTCCGTGAGAGATAACCATGATTCAATCTCTCTTGCTAAAGAGATTCCGTTGGCCGGCTCTCCTATGGATCGGTTATTTAGCATCTTCTCGAGACTCTTTCCAAGGAATGGGAGATGCTCCCTAGCTTCCCTTTGCGGTACTCTACTTAAACGTGTGTAATGTCTTGCTTTACTAGAGGGCAATGATTCTTTCAATGGAGCCTCTAGAATCGTGTCTCCGACTTCTTGAATGCACTTGGGTCTTTGGTATGTATGCGATCACATTTCCTGTTAATTTTAAATTTTAAATGTATATGTATTAATTTGTTTTTACATTTTCTTTCATAGGTTGGAAAAACTTCTTTTGTAGTTACCTCGGACCTTGAGAGAAGACGCAACAACCTTGAAAAGAGAAATTTACAATTGAATAAGAAAACCCAAGAGCCGGAAGTCGGCCGCGTCATCTCGCGATAAGATCCAAAAATTAGAAGCCGACCTAGTCTCCCAAAAGGAGAGAGTATCTACTCTTGAGCTCAAATCATCAACTTTATGGTATAGTAATTTTCGATTCTCAAATCTTTTCATGTTATCCTTTACTTTTCTTTGTCGGATATTATTCTCATGAGACGTGTATAATCTCTCCGAGGAATCCATTCTTCTTCATTCATTTCCGAACCTATGGATAATGATCTTCTTCTCGCTCACCTCAATCAATCTCTAAGTAGTTCCTCAAATAAAACTAACCTCCTTTCATTAAAAGACCTTCAATCCAAATATCATCTCTTGGAGATCGAACACAGATCTAGCTTAAATTTAACTAATCGCTTAAACGAATGTACCTCGATTCCGAGAAGAAAATCAAGACTTTAAGGAAGAAAATTAGTGATCTCATAGATGAGAATGATCGCATTACTAACGAGAGGTGCACAGGCATTAGCGACTCCATAAATCTCTCCTTGGTGTGCAAGTTGAGCGAGATGAACTCCTTCATCGAATACCATACTTAAGCGGCGAGAGAAGAGCAAGTTCGTTTCTCTTCTTGTTATTAATAGTGATGATGAATTCGCCTCGGGCTGCGAAAGTTTTAGATAATGCCAGAATAACCTAGGTGTTGATGTTAGTCTTCATGCCGAGCATACTTCCTTGATTAAGGATATGATATCCCGATAGAGAAGGTTATTTATTATACTTCATCGTTTCTTACTTTTGTAGTATTGCTTGTAAATTATTAACCCGTTGTTGCTTATTTGCGGAATAGAAGAGGCTTGGATCAATTAGAGAACTTGAATCTGAAAAGAACAACTCGCCAGAATTTTCAATGAGAATGGAAGAACTCAAATCGAAAAAGAACAAATTTCATGAAGAATCTCTCCTTCGTAATAATAAGTATTCCAAGTTGAAGAAACAATTTGAAACGACAGGTGGCGAATTTTAATAATGATGCCGTTCGTTATCGCAATGGAGCCATGGAGTATGTTTGTAAGGACCACAAAATCCCTCTTCATTCATATCCCGGCTCCTCGAAAAGGTTCCCGAGAATCCGCCGTCTCGGGATGTTTCGATAGTGAGGCTAGCGAAGAAGAAAATTCCGCGATGAAAATAATAGAACGAAGAATCGATGAAGGAGAAGAATCACCAAAGAGATAACTCTTTTTGTTTCTTTCGCCGCACTGTAATATCTGTATATTTCTGTATCTTTATTATAGTGTACTTCTTGGATTTTTCCCCCTTGAATTCAGTCTTTATTCCCCTTTTTGGTAGTTCTTCCTTGTAATATAATTGGCTAACATTATTGATGCATAACTCTTTCATCGGAAAGATGAATAACAATATTCCATCTTTTCCATTCCCATACTTGCCTCTCGTTATTTATCTTCGGATGGAAGATTTTAGTTGTCATCATGTATTTTGTTGGATAATAATTTATTGTTGTCGAAATGTATCATCGCGACGAGGTCGCGAGTATCTTCATAAGTTAAGAATCCCACTTGTTATTTTGGTAATCTTTATTTTTTTCTCTTTTTATGGCGACAAGGTCGCAGGCCGCCTTTACATTTTCATGCAATGGCCCATTGACCTTGTCTTATCATGTTTGTGTGGTCTTCCGAGTTAGACCTCCCTAATTAGAGGTCTTCCCCTGCCACCTTTCATTGCGACAAAATCGCAGGACGTCTTTACACTTGCATGTAAAGACCCATTGATCTTGCCTTATCATTTTCCAAGTATTTTTGCCTCTGCGGATGTTTTAATTGCGACAATATGACAGGCCTAGATATCCTTGCGAACATAAAGCCCC
Source organism: Papaver armeniacum (assembly GCA_023531295.1). Taxonomy (NCBI): domain Eukaryota; kingdom Viridiplantae; phylum Streptophyta; class Magnoliopsida; order Ranunculales; family Papaveraceae; genus Papaver; species Papaver armeniacum. The sequence goes on along the minus strand of JAJJWW010003867.1, from coordinate 41,162 downwards.
ATGACATTGCCGGTCGTGCGACGAAATCGCAGACGTCCGTACACTTTTGTAAAGACCCATTGATCTCGCCTTACCCTCGCGTTAGTATTATTGCCTCTGCCAGATCATTTGCACAAATATGACAAGCCTAAATTCTCTTGCGAAAACATAGCCTTATGACATTTGCGTCTGTTTTGACACTCCCCTAATGGAGAGCGTCGCCCTTATCATCTCCCGGTTGCCCCTTCAAGGAGAGGCGAAACATCGGCCATACAAGACTAGCTCCTCCCATCCGGTCTTAACAACAACCGGTTGTTTTCGCAGCCCCTTATCCCTTATACCTATATGGTTTATGGTTACGAGACTGCACCCTAAGTGGAGTTTTCTTGAGCGAGTGAAACGCATGCCAAGACTTGCCAAGAATGGCCAGGGTAGGTTCATCCATCCCGGGCACTCCGGCTCAACCGTGTACCTCGGCGCCTTGAGCATACACTGACTCCTTGGAAGAGACCCTCGGTCGCCCAACCAGGGTATAACCTTATATAGTTGGGAATCCAAGGTACCTCTCCCTAGATAGGCTTTCATGGGCCCCAAATTTTCATGACTCGGGCTTCGGGAGCGGTGTAACCTTCCCCGAGCCATGTCGAGAGATACCCCCCTTATATGACGCACTTTAGGTCTTACATTTGCCTCTTACGAAATGTTATTCGCGAACTAGGGTGTACGCCATAAAGGTTCGTCCCATTCCTTTACTCATTCATATTTGTTAAATCATTCAATCGTTCATGTTTTCATTATTTGCTGATATTTGTTTACGAAATATTCGCATAGTTAATTTTTCACTTGTTGTATTTTCATTTTCATTTCTTAACCGAATTCCCATATGCTCTTGGTCGAGATTCTCGCACATCACTACTTCAATCTAGCACTTTTTCTTCTCGTTTTCACCGATTATTCACTTCTTATGCCTTTTGTTCCTCGATTCTTTGCTTCTTTATTACCATAATATTCACTGTCTCTAGGCATTCACCTCGCGAGGCAATGCCTTGACCCTTACTTCTATATCATCCACCATCAATCTTCCCTTTCTCTCAAGCTCATCTCTCACATGTTGCTTCCAACCTTTTCTTTTTGGTATTTCCTTCAGCTTTCTACATCGACTTCATGACATTGTTGCGACTCCTTCCAATCTCCTGTATAATACCAATGCCATTTGGATGCGGAAATTTTATACATTGATGATATGTTGATGCGACTCCCAAGATTTCATGAAGCCATGGCCTCCCAATCAGCGCGTTATATGGAGATTCCACATCAACCACACTGAGAATAAAATATCGTTTGATAATCCTTGTAGAGGTATTCTCATGTGAACCTCTCCTTTGGTTTGTTTGCAGTGCAAGATTAAAGCCATATATCTTGTACGTCGAGGGATCAAATCCTCATCTTTTCCTCCCATCGTCTTGTAAGTATGATAGAAGAGAATATTCACCGAACTTCCGGTGTCGATTAGAATTCGGTTGATCGCCCACAAAGCTTCTCGCCTCATCGTCTTCTCCATCAACTCGGTTTCGGGTTAATCTCTAGTTTCACAACCAATGGGCTATCATGTGTTTCTCTTCCTTTTGGCACTTCATCCGAGAGAAAAAATAGTCTTCAACGCCACTTTTCTAACTCGTTATTTCTCGCCAGGACTCATTATTTCTTTATCATTAGCATCTCTCGCAAGACTCTACGAGCACATTGTCATGAAAATCTTCGATTGTGCGATAGGAATGGACGATAGAGTTGCAATTCAAATTTTTGGCTTTTGCCCCGACTTCTATCACAAACGTTTCCTTTCCTTTCGCTGACACTGTTCTATGCATCTCTGGGTGGTGGTGGTAATGTTTGGCCCGTTTCTTCTCCCTTTAAAAGTGATTTAGCTTCCCCGATCAATCATTCTGAGAATAATTCTCTTTATGTTTCTACAATCGTTTGTTTGATGCCCATGGAAGCGATGGTAAGAACAAAATTCATGACTTCTATCGCCTGGCGGTGGTTCCATTCCCACGTTCCAAGGTGCTGGTACGTTTTCCATCACAAGTATAGCTTCCGCATCTTTTCCACACTAGCATTCGGTGGAGGCATCTTAATCTCTTCCCATACTATTATGCGGCTTCTCTGCCCTCCACGGTTATTTTGCCTTCGCCCACCGTATGTTTCTTGCACATGATCTAGCCTCTGAATCTTATTATTACTGTTACGGTTGTAATAGTTCCTTTCTCGTTCAAATTCCTCTTGATCGTGGCTTCCCATGGCTACTATCCTCTGTTGTCCTCATCGCCTTTCCTTGCTTTGCCGTCCTTGCGAAGTACTTCGCCATCGTATTTATGAATTGAGGCAGCAAGCTTGCGTCGCAGCATTAGAGTTTGTGTTCGCGATCGGATGAGAATTCATTTCATTCTCGTCTTTCTTCTAAGGCAATATATTCTTCCTGTAATTCTCGCAGTTCTGCCATTGTGATTGTATTTTTGATTCTAAAAATTTGAACGTATAACAAGTTGGTCGCGAAGAGAGCATTCACAAATGAGAGTATGAGATATCTTTCCTCAACCCGTCCCCGCCATTTCGCTACACATGGTCCTCCATCTTATTGTCAACTGCCTTAAGCTCTCGCCAACCCTTTGTTTCAACCCAAATACATCTTCAATACCCGGGTCGCCAAGAACTCATTACTTATGTATGCTCCCTGAATGTGGCTTGTAAATGGTTAAATGATGTGATTGTGTTCCTTGCGTACCTTCAAACCATTTTAGTCTTCTCCTATTAGGCTTGATGCAAATATTTGCATAGTATAGCATCATGATTCTCCCACCGTAACATACATCTCATATAAGCCTTGATATGTTGTACCGCACGTGTTGTTCCATCAAAGATGTTGGTTAACGCAGTAAGATTGCACTTAGGAGGTATTCCTCCCATCTCGTACTTCTAGCGTGAAGGGATTCTTCGCTGCGCCCCGATGGCTTCGTCTTAACTTGTCTCTTCCTCCTTCCTTCTACTATTCAAAAGAATCCTCTCATTTCACCCGCTTCTCTTAAGATTTGCTCATTTGCCTCGCAGTTTGAGTCTACCTTTTTAACTCGCTTCTCTCCTTCTTCGCTCGTGCTATTTTTGACCTTCCCCGCCAAGTTATTTTCTCCTTCTTTCCCTCGCGACGCTCTTCTTCGCTTTCTTTTCACACCCGCACGCGTTATATCGATTGTTCTTCTTCTTGGTCGTCTCTCACTCTCTCATCTCGCACCCTCTCATATTCTTCATTAATATTTCTATTGGTACGATTTTGTTCCCTTCTTCTTTCGCGGTTGTCATGGTTATTCTCGCTCGGATCGCCTTTCCATCTCTTGATTTTCCATTTCTTCTCTTATCTTTTCTCTCTCGCGAGCTAGCCGCGCTTGTTCAATGTAGTGTCTCTCAATGTCATCCTCAATCTCTCGGTTTCTTCTCGCTCTTCTCTCCCGTGCAAGATTATTCTCCTTCCAGAGCTGGGTCATTCGGTTCTTGGAGTTGCATGTTTCCTTGATTTTCCCTATTCCGCCATTTTGAAGATTTTCTGACCGAGGAATATAACGATCTTCTATTTCCCTCTTCTCTCGCCATGCTCGTACTCGGATTTTGTGTTTCTTCCTCGTACTTTCTGTTGGTAAAACTCTCCTCTTTCTTCCCTATTCGATCTTGAACTTGATCTCACGCTACTTCTAGATCTCCTATTTTGCAACCTCATATTTTCCATCCTCAATTCATGATTCTGTCTTGTCAAGTTTGCTCGTTCCTCCCGCCTTTAATCGTCTCTCTTCGTGTATTGTTTGTCTCAATCTTTTCTAACGCTGCCATTTCTTCGTTTCCCCGGATTCATTTCTCCATTCATTTCTGCTCGCCTCCTCCTTGTCCATTGTTCACCACATTCCTGCTCCCTATTCTCTCTCGTCTTCGTAACCGACCTCCAAGTATGCACACTTACTCTATCATAATCCACACTGCGTTTGCTACCGGGAGATCGGTGGTTGATTTTGATCTTCTCCGTCATTTCTCATATTCATCCTTGACGATTCTCCCGCTTCATTCCTCCTTTCTCCAAAGAAGTCTCCCACTTCTTCTTACAATCGTTGGTTGCCCTTGTACATTTCTTCTTCTAGCCATTTTTCTTTTTCAATGAATTCTTGAGTATCACTCCAAATATTTTCTCTGTTAATCCAAATTCCTCCTCAAGTTTAGCGCATATGTAGTTAAAATCCCACACTACACCCCTTACTCAATTTTGTTTAATTAATCCCTTGAAAGATGTAAGATCAAGAATGTTTATTGATTGAGTCCATGAAATGTTTACACAAGATAATAGAATTACACTTAGAAATTAATACACTCTTAAACTTTCTCTCTCCTATTGACTTGCTTAACAATTCTCCAAGATCCCCCCACCACAGATTCACTCAGCCCTTTATATAGGGTAATACATAGTGGATGACAGCTAAGCTATCCTTTATTTTCGGGAATGTCTCGCGAAGTGTCGCAGATGCACAAAATTCATTCTCGCGACACTCCTCAACCTCGCCGGGTTTCACGTCTTCTTTAAGTTTTACTTGTCGTTATTCATTGCGGCTGTTTATTTTAGCTATTTGCATCGCCTCGCGACATCGCTGCTTATTGATCCATGAGCACCGTGCGCCGCGATATTATGATCCTACATTGACTAAGGGGGAGTGATACATATCACCATAGTATTGTTGTCAAAGTTGTGATACAATTGAACTTTGATGTTGTATAATGATACTATGACACTGTATAACAATTATTGATAGCAAATCGCTTTTCTCATTGTTATAGATACGGATCTTCAACAACTATGATGCTGAGTTGAACACATTTGGAATCATTGGAGTACTTGGAAGTGACTTAAGATTTCGAGTAATGTTGAAGAACCAAGGAGATCAAGCATTTGGATGAGAAGCTACAAAGTATATTTATTTTGTTATCCATATGTATTGATAGTTTTGTCACTAAAATTGACAAAGGGGAAGATTGTTAGAGCACTGCTCGGTCAAACTCGCAAGCGTTGCTATCTCAAGCTTGTTGGTCAATGTTAGTGATCAAAAATATAAGTCTTTATTTCTAGTCTACTTATAGAGGTCTCGAACTAGGATAGGTTATGTAGTTGAGCATTAGACTTCACGGCATTCATCAATTGAAGACGAAGAACTACTAAGGAGATCTTGTAGAACTTCATCAACAAAAGGTATGTGGACACTCGAAACTCATCTATCACTTAGAAAGTCTATTTCTACTTTATCTCATATATTGAGACATAAGTCGTGTTACGTTATAGTTTTCTATTATACACATTTGAGATTTCGAGCTGAGTTTAACTCGCTTACATATATCTGGGAATATGTGTTTGTAAGCTTTCGCTTCAACCATGTTCATCTTGATCATGTTAAAATCGCCGAGTAACATCTTACATGGTTTGTGTGATACAATCATTTGGTGTAGACTTGGAATGTTTCATTATGATTATTTCAATAACTTGAAAATTGATTTGATGCTAATAGTGTGTGTGAAAACGGCTATTGTCATCCTCTAAGAAAGTTTCAATGATTGAAATAAGAGTTTAGAATAGTTAACCATCATTGGATTATAAACATAGTGTGCATTCTTGCATGTATGTGATCCAGACGGAACTTCAAAGATGCATACCCGTATGCGTCTCAAGTTGTGAAATTCCGTGTACCAAGTACACATACCGATACGCATAATTGCGTAAGGTATGGGTCCTGGAATGTTTTGGCTGGGTTTTGGAAGTGTACTAAGTATGCCTACCCGTTTGCACACTGGAGAACACAAACTCAGACCGGCTACTTAAGTATGCGCACATGTTTGCATACTTGAGTGGTTAAAGTTCTAAATTCGGTTGGCTTATGAACTAATACATTTATAGGAATGCATTCTTTGCAAACCGTGGCTATAATGTTCATGAATTGATTCGAGTGAATCAAACCGATTTTACTTCAATTGTGTTCTTGTATACTTCTATGAGAATATAGCAATTGAAAAACTCTTTAACTAGTTTCATTTGAGTCATTTGAACTAGTTATGGTTAAGATGAATAAGGTTGATATGAGAGTTTTCATATAGCTAACCTCAGTTAAGTACGGTTGAGCCAACATGGTGTACACATTTAGGTACGGCTACATAAACCCTAAATGAAGGTACATTTCATTTGTGTATAACAAGCTAAGTTCGATCTAACAAATGAAACATATTATCTTGAATATAATCTGTGTTTTCATCTAATGGTGAATATTGAATGTTTTGTCACCAAGGTAACTTAGATTGCAAACCCTGATTTGAAAACTATATAAAGGAGAAATCTAGCAACTGGGAAACCTAATCCCCACACTTCCTGTGTGATACTAGTTGTATAAGCTAGAGTCGATTCTCCTTTAACCTTAGGTTTTTCACGAAACCCTGTAGGTTAATGACTTAAAGACTTCATTGGGATTGTGAAGCCATACCCAACTATTTTCTCGTAGTTGCGTGATCTGATCTTGCTGTTTCTATCGTATTTGAGTACTGTCTTCTCTAAGATTGGCTCGAGATTTAATCTCCGATAAGCAAGTTTTTTTTTCTTTGATGCAAAGAAAATTTATATTAATTAAGCATTGTTATGCCTGATAAAGTTTAACAAAAAATGAGGAGAATCTCTGAGCCAGGTACTCGAGATACTTTCCTTACGGGAATATTTTGCCAGTTCATCAACACACTTATTGTCTAATCTATTTGTGTGCATACAAGACCAAATTTCAAAAGAATTTAAAAGAAATAGAATGTCTTCCACTATTCCTCTGTGCTCCCATGGAATTTCTGCATCCTTCCCTTGGATAACTTGAACTAAAGGAAGATTTGTCACTATGGCGATCTTGTGAAAGGTTAACTCCAAGGACATCTTGATAGCATCTAGCATAGCCATGCACCCAAATGTTCTCAACCAAAAGCTCCATTGAAGACCACACATCTTTAGCCTACATGCGCACGCGCATTATTACGAAATATTAGACCATAACCTTCAAAAAAGATAAATGGCGTAATGAAGCATCGAATTAATTTTAACTACATCTAATTGTGGAGGCAGCCATTTAGGAATGACTCACAGTGTATGGGGTTTTCCTAGGTTTAGAAGTTAAAGACATATCACAAAGAAAAGAGTTTATGTTGTGAAGAGTCTGAGGGGGGAGAAGTTTGTTGTTGTAAATGAAGCAGAGCATCTCGTCCTTCCACAAATGCCAAAGATATGATAGCCATCTTAACCACCGCATTTTTGTCGAGCCATTAATCCAAGACGATATCCATTCTTTAGAGCATCCCATTGCTAATTGGGAATAAAGTACCCCATATCGCTTTCGCAAATGGACATTCCAGAAGAAGGTGCATTGTGGTTTCAGTATTAACCTTGCATCTGCAACACATAACAGTTTCTTGAATCTTCTGTTCATTCTTTCCTTAGAGCAGATAATATCCTTGGCACATTGCCACACAAACAACTTAATTTTTGGGATAACATCAATACTCTAGATCTGTTTCCATAAGTTATTGTTTGTAGTAGCCGACACAAACTCTCCATTATGGAATTTGTTGTTGTAGAGTACTTGATAAGCGCATTTGAATGTAAATTTTCCTCCCTTATTTTTGTCCGTATTAGCTTATCTTCACTCCTTAGGGGGGATTCTCATGCTTAAAATATTTGTCATTGTTTCGATCAAAGAGTTGAGAGATGATTTCTTGTTTCCGGTCTTACTGTCATGATTAATCCGCTTGGAAACAAAAGTGTATCCTTCAGTGGTTGATCGCATTACTAGATGGAGATGGAGGGTCATTAGTGTTTAGAATACACTTATCTCTCCGCATTAGAATTTGCTTACCATTTCCCACTGAACAGAAGCTATATTTGTAGATGAAGCCTAGAGCGTAACTTATGCTCTTCCAAGACCACATTGAGTCTCTTTTTTAGGGGCATGAAGAGCATTGAGAGTTTTGAAGTATTTAGCTTGAAGTGAGCCACCCCCATAAACTATTTTTAGTTGTACAGATTCTCCGAGCTGACTTTGTGATAGGTGTAGAATACACCTAATTTACTATCTAGTAGTTTATGCTTTCTTTGCTATTTTTCTTGTAAATTATGTATTTTACGCTTGTTTTGAGTTTTGTAGCTACTTTGGAGTCACTCGGAGGAAAAGAAGAAGAAATCACTCAATTTGAGCAAAAGGGCAAAAAAGTCATTTCACCAAGGAAGGAATACTATATGGAGCCCAGCCAAAGTTAAGGGCTACTCTCTATTTGGAGGATTACTAAAGAAAGGACAGTTCAAGTTAAGGGGCTACAAACCGGGTAGCCCTTATCCAAACGTAGTGCTATTATCACCGATAAAATGGATGGGTTATGTCCATGGATTTATAAACCCAAACCCATAGACCCACACCCGCATTCGCCCATTTAAACTAAACCTAAAATCGAGAAAGGGTATTCTTTCTCTTATCAATCATTTTTCCTACACCTGAAATGCAGAAACACAGCCATGGCTGCTGCTGTTGATCGAGAGGAAATGTTGATGAGAAATACAAAAAGAGGATGGTGTTGCTATCGATGGTTCGGTGAGAATTGAGAAGTTAATCGAAAGCAAATATGGCGCCGTTGAGTCTCGAGTGATTGAAGGAGATATTAAATCAAGAATGTACGAGAAATTGGAGATGGTGATTTGAGAAGCAGCTTTAGGGATTGAGACGTAGAAGCCGCCGTGGTTCGATTGAATTAGAGAAGAGCAGATGGGGTTTGAGAAAAGAAGTTGCTCGATCAAGCCTTGGTGATTTGATGAGGGTGCGTAATGAGCTTGAAGAAGAGATGGGATTACAGAGATAAAGAATTAATGGGTTTTGCTGTTAATCGAGAGTTCAGAGATCGAGACACAGAGTTGATGAATCTCAGTGAAGGAGGAAGAACAGATGGGTTTATGGTTGTATCTTTCTGTTGTTCTCTGAGTATAAATTACAGTAGCAGATTTGAGTGGTGCTGATTATTGTGATTGGGTGTTGCTGCTGCAGCTCTTGGTGGTTTCTGATAGGGTTGTTGTTGCTGTTGGTCCTGAGCTAGAAGGAATTGATGTTGCTGTGATTGAAAAGAAAATGGGTTACGAGTTGAGCTGAATTGAAGAATGGTTCATGGGTGAAGCAGCTGCAATTGGATGGAATTGAGAATGGGGGCTTGTAGCTGAACAAGGGAGTGGAATAGGCTATCTGAAGCAGCACTGATTGTAAATGCTTAGATGTATGCTAGGATCTGTTACAGGAGAAGACACTAAATAGGGTGGTTGAATATGGCCTGGAAGCAGCTCAGGCTTGCAATGGAACCGCTGTGAGGGCTTGAGGTTATGTTGGATTACAACAGAGCCGAAATGTTGCGGTAATTGGCAAACATGATGTTGGTCAAGTTATGAGAAGACAGGAGATGGAGATGGATCGTGAAATCAAGCCCGAGTATGAATGGTGCTTCAAAGAATGTGGTGTTTGAACTCGAGGTGATGAATGGGCTTCGATTGAGTCTCCTAAGAATCAAGAGCCGTGGCAAGGCAGGTGATGAGTGAGATCACCTCGAGCCAAGCTACAAAGCAAGTAAAGTTGATACCGCAGCAGCAGTGTTAGTCATGGGTTCTAAATGGCGCTCAGAACAAAGTAGGCAAGTAAGTCGAAATGCAAGAGAAGGTTTAATGGGTTTGTGTTTATGATTGCAATCAACCGAGAGACAGATGTGCAAATGGGTATTGAGTTGAGCTGCAGCTTGAGATTGGAATTGATGGTGAGCTAATGGAAGAGAATGTGGTGTAGGTTGCACCGCAGATGTGATGGATGTGTATGAGCCGAATGGCGATTTTTTTGGCTCGTAATGAGGCATTACAGTTATGCAATGGAGTTACGTGGAAGGCAAATATCATGGTCAAGCACAATGATTGTGCTACACAACTCAGCCAGTGCAATGCTCGCCTAGAGACCAACCAAAATAATTCAGATAGATGACTCACCGAGTCGACCGACTCAGTCCGACTGACCCGGTTTGACTCGGCCGAGTTGATCCAATCTCGACCCGACCGAGTTGACTCACCGACTCTCTTTCCCCTTGACCTCGTTGACTAACACTTGACCGACGTTGACCTATTTGACCGTTAGTCCTAACTGAGGACTGACGGAATATTCCGCTGGATATTCCACTCGACGGAGAAAATTTCCAGCGGCCGGGCGCAACGTTTCCGGCCAAATTCGCCACAATCCTGCTTTTCCGAAAGCAAAAATTCCGTAATTTTCTATGGACTTCTCTCATGGGTGTGAAGACTTGGGCTAGGAATTGATGGAGAATTGGACTCAAATTTGGAAAGAGAAGGTGGAAGAGTTGAGAAAAGCTTGGATTTGGAAATTGAATTGCAAAAGAAAAAGGATTCTATTCCTTAGAAGATTTGGAGAATATTGAAGCCTATAAATAGAGAAGTTTTCACAACTTCTAGATATCTTTCTCTACACCTTTCTACACACACATCTCTACACACAACAATTCTTTTCTTTTCTTATTTTTTGTGTGAAACTCTTTAACATGAGTAGTTAATTTATTGATTGAGGATGAATTCCTAGTTCTTAATTTATGTTTTGAGTTTTTGTTTTTAATTCTATCTTGAAGTTTTTCACATGATTATCGCTTGTTTTTACTAATAGGAATGATCTTAAAGACATTCATGATTGATTGATAGATTGTTTAGAATGCATGCTAAATTGATTTGTTAGTTTAATCTAATGCTAGTGAAAGTTAGGAGATAAGTAATCGTTTCTTGACTCTTTACATAAGTAGCAAACACGAGACCTTGCGAGGGATTCCGTGGAGCAATTGTGTGTAGAAACAACGCTAGAAAGTGAACCAAGCGAACCGAGTTTAACTACTAGTACTAAACCTAAATTCATAAATCTTAATGCATTCGGGGAATTACATCTTGTAAGCGAACCTCGTGGTGGTTCTTTTGAATAGAATCGATAACTAAGCGGACTCCGTTACTGAAATTAGGGATTTTGGGGCTAGCTAAGCGTACCTGCTATCCTACGGTTGGTGATAATCTGTGACTAATAACAAGTAGAAAAGAACATAACTTGATTCATTGTTTCGAAACGAAGAAGGATTCCTTGATCTTGTCTCTCTTATTGTTTTCAACTTTACCTTTTAATTGTTTTGTTTATTTTCTTTTGCTTTTTTACACCCCTTTTCGTGGACAATTTTTACAACTAGAATCTCGTGCTCCTCGTGGGATCGACCTTGACTACTCTATATTACTTGTTAATTAGGTAGTAAAGTATTAATTAATTTGATTGCACCTACGACACGCATCAAATTTTGGCGCCGCTGCCGGGGAGCAGCGGATGATTTTAGTTGTTTTTATTTTTCTTTTTGCTTTATTCTTGCTTTGTTAGATTCTATACCGTATCTAACTTGGTTTTTGAATCTTATTCCAGGTGCCGGTTTTCCATGTACGGTGGACAAGAGCAAGCATATTACAACAATCAATACGGTTTTCAACCTCAACATTATGACAACTTCCAACCATCCTTAGGATACAATCAAAACCAATCTTTTGGCTATGATCAAATTCCTTCAGAACCTTATGGATATTCTCATACATATCAACAACCTTATGACGAGTATGTAAGTGGACAATCACAAGGATGGGAGGATAGTTTTGTTTATGATCAGAAATTCTCTAGTTTTGCGTATAAGATGTTGGCCATGATTGGGGATCTTCAACAAAAGTTGCAAGAATCACTACAAGACCAGCAACCTTATGTTTGGGAGGAACCACATCGAGAAATTCAAAGGAATTCGGAGAAAATATACGAACAAATTAACCAACCTTTAGAAACTTTTGATGACGCTAGTGTAGATTACTCAAGCCTTGATCTTAATAATGATCAAGCACCTATTCAAAAGGACGAGCTTGAGGAAGATGCATTTATTGCTTGGAAAAAATTTCTTAGGGAAAGATGGGAGTCCGCTGAAGTGTATGAACGTTGCAACAATGAGGAAGTTATTCCAACTCCGGATCATAATAACGATCCTTCACCTATTCAAAAGGAGGAGTTTGGATATCACTTGCCTATTGATGTAAACGTAAGTAACACCCGCACAAGAGGATCTTACAATTTATACCGATGAAAATCATTTTAGTGAATGGCCCGATTCCGATGATGAGAATGTTGAAGAGATGATACTAGAGGATGAAACCACATTCATTGATTTTGTGGAAGACCCAATTGAACTTGCGAATGATTTTAATGATGCCGAGACTTTGGTTAAGGTAGAAAACGACGAAGAATGGTTGCAAGGTTTAATAGAGGACCACGATATACAAGAGGTAAGTAATTCACTTGAATTTTTTAAGGATGACGAGGATTCTATAATACAAGAAATTGTGCAAGGTTTGTCTAACCCTTTGCATATTGATTCTTCTCCTTTACCTCTTATTGGTTTGAATGTATGTGCTTCGAAAGTATTTTTGGATGATTTTGTTTCTAAATATCCACCATTGGAAACACTTGATGCTAACACTATGCAGGTTTGCCAAGAGGAATACATGGAAATTCCCAAATTCTATGTTCTTTATACACTTCCGAGTGTGTACAAGAATAAGTGTGGGGGAAATTTCTATCGAGCGATAATTTCATTATTATTTTCTTGTGCTAATATTTGTATGGAGTTATTGTTTGCAAAACAGTGTTATGGGTGGATCCCCAAATATTCCGATTGTTAGTATATGGGGAATGAATCTTGCAAGAGCCAAGTCGGGTCATTTCGACTTTAAAACAAGCGCTTAATGGGAGGCAACCCATCGGTTTTGTATTTCTTATCTTTGCTTTTTGTTATTTCTTTTTCTTGTTTCTTATCATGTTAAAATTTCCCACCTTGACTTTACTAGGAGGATTCAATTACATTGAGGACAATGTAAGGTTTAAGTGTGGGGGAGTGGTTAAGCATGTTTTTAAAACAAAAATTACAAAAAAATGAAAAAAAAGTTGAAAAAAAAAGTTGAAAAAAAAAAAAAGTTTCACCTAAAATTCCAACTTTTAAAGATTTTAGAGTCACTAGCATACTTCTAGGTATGTTTACATAGAGATTTTGACCGACATAATTGAACTTGGAAATGTTAGAGAACTACATTCGGATTTCTTGCTTGTTTGAGTGTTAAATAATGGATTTAATCATGCCGGTGATGCGAATTTGGTGCAGAGAGAAATGCATTATTAGAGTTGCTGATCAATCATTAGTGGAGACTACCCGTATTCATATCATGTGAGGCACCGACCAGAAATTTTCCATCTCCTAAAGAGCTTCTTTTGAGTGTGTGTCACCATACGTTAATTCCGGGTAGAATGGTGAGCTACCCAACCTCCCACCAATAAAAGCACTACTCTTTGGTCTCTTGAGTGCTAATTTTGTCAATAATGAGGGTGACGTCCATGGATGAAAGCTTCCTTCTTGTAGTCCGATTTGCAGTTAGCACCATTTTCTCTCTCGACAACAACGGATCCATAGAAACACACTCATCATCAACAAGGAGCGACATAAAAATCTACAAGGAAAGTTGAAAAAGTTTAAGGTTTACAAGCAACAAAACGAGAAAAAGAGCAAATTTCATATACAAGTAAAGCAACATACAAAGAGCGGATTTTTACATATATGTTGAAGACTTACAATACAATGAGCATAATTATACATACAAGTATGAAGACTTATTCATAAAAGCGAAGAAAATTAAAAGGTGAGAATTTTTGAAAGTTTATGATTTCAAGACGATACAAGTTGTGAAGAATCAAGCGGTAAAATACTTCTCCCACGGCCATGGTATATTTTTTGTATTTTTTGGAAAGAGAAGGTGGAAGAGTTGAGAAAAGCTTGGATTTGGAAATTGAATTGCAAAAGAAAAAGGATTCTATTCCTTAGAAGATTTGGAGAATATTGAAGCCTATAAATAGAGAAGTTTTCTACAACTTCTAGATATCTTTCTCTACACCTTTCTACACACACATCTCTACACACAACAATTCTTTTCTTTTCTTATTTTTTGTGTGAAACTCTTTAACATGAGTAGTTAATTTATTGATTGAGGATGAATTCCTAGTTCTTAATTTATGTTTTGAGTTTTTGTTTTTAATTCTATCTTGAAGTTTTTCACATGATTATCGTTTGTTTTTACTAATAGGAATGATCTTAAAGACATTCATGATTGATTGATAGATTGTTTAGAATGCATGCTAAATTGATTTGTTAGTTTAATCTAATGCTAGTGAAAGTTAGGAGATAAGTAATCGTTTCTTGACTCTTTACATAAGTAGCAAACACGAGACCTTGCGGAGGGATTCCGTGGAGCAATTGTGTGTAGAAACAACGCTAGAAAGTGAACCAAGCGAACCGAGTTTAACTACTAGTACTAAACCTAAATTCATAAATCTTAATGCATTCGGGAATTACATCTTGTAAGCGAACCTCGGGGTGGTTCTTTTGAATAGAATCGATAACTAAGCGGACTTGTTACTCGGTGAAATTAGGGATTTTGGGGCTAGCTAAGCGTACACCGCTATCCTACGGTTGGTGATAATCATGACTAATAACAAGTAGAAAAGAACATAACTTGATTCATTGTTTCAAACGAAGAAGGATTCCTTGATCTTGTCTCTCTTATTGTTTTCAACTTTACCTTTTAATTGTTTTGTTTATTTTCTTTTGCTTTTACACCCCCTTTCGTGACAATTTTTACAACTAGAATCTCGTGCTCCTCGTGGGATCGACCTTGACTACTCTATATTACTTGTTAATTAGGTAGTAAAGTATTAATTAATTTGATTGCACCTACGACACGCATCACTTTGCCAGAAGGGCTTGGTTGAATAATCTGAGATCACGAAAATTTAATCCACCATCTGCAAAAGTATGACAATTACCTGAACAAGAGGTTAAGAATAAACCCTTCTTTTCCTTTTTATTCCACCGAATCTCAACTGCAAAGAGTTCATTTTGTTAATGATTTCTTCAGGGAGTTTGAAAGATCTCATTTGGTGCACCGGAACTGTGTTACGCACATGTTTAACCATCAATGTTCTATCATCTTGTGATTCCATCTTTCCTCTCCAGTTAGTTAGACGTTTTTGCATATTATCTATGAGAAAAATGAATGATACTTTCTTCTTTTTATTGAGAAAAAGAGGAATTCCAAGATAGTTCTCATTGTCAGACATTCTTCTAACATTGAGAAGATCGATGATACTCTGAGAAGCGGACCTAAAGCAGCACTGAAGTCTTGCAGTATACTGGATATTATCAGGATTATCTTTTACAAAGATCAAGCAGTCATCGGCGAATAACAAATGACTTATTGGAGGTGCACTTCTAGCAATTTTGATACCTCTTATCTTCTTAGAAAATTCAGCAGCAACCATGGCTCTAGAGAAAGCTTCCATTGCTATGATAAAGAGATAAGGAGAAATAAGATTTCCTTGTCGAATCCCTCTTGATGGGTGGAAAGGAGAGCACGAAGACCCATTAAGAAGAACATATATTTCAGTTGTAGAAATGCACTGAGATATGATACCACAAAAATGTTCACCAAAACCCATTCTTTTCATAACTTCAAGAACAAATCTCCATTCAAGCCTATCGAAGGCTTTTGAAATATCAAGCTTTAAAGCTAAGAAACCATCTTCCCCCTTCTTCCTTTTCAATGTGTGAATGATCTCATGTGCTAAAGAGATATTATCTGAGATTAATCTCTCTGGCACATAAGCAGATTGTAAAGGAGAAATAACCAGACCTTTCTAGAAGACTTTTTATCATTCTTGTTATAAGCTAAGAAAACCATTGTTGAAGAAGTCTTGAACCATGCAGACAATATCTTCTTTTACTACATGCCATTGTGTTAAGTAGAATCCTGGAGGAAACCCATCTGGGCTAGGGGCATTCCAAGGTTCCATAGATTAAAGAGTACAATGGATTTTTGCTTCAGATGGGATGGCCATTAACATTTCATTTTCTTGAGAAGTTATGACACTTTTAATATTGCTCATGAATTCCTCATCTAACTCAGGATTAGAAGTGGTAACTAATTTCCTTAAAGTGTTCTGTCAAAAGACAAGATAGAGACTCTCTATCTGAACACCATAAGCCATTCTTGTTCTGCAATGCATCTATTATGTTCCTTGATCTTCTTCTGTTGGCATTCACATGATGAAACTTTGTGTTGTTATTCGTTTCTTTGAAGAAATTTTCTTTGTTCTTTTCTTTGCCGCTGAATTCCTTTTAACGTCTTCCCATTTATGAATCTCAGCTTCCACTTTTAGAATATTACTTATGTTGTCTTCGTTACCTGCTTGTGTTGTCTTCGTTACCACCAGATAAGCCTATAGATGGTTCAAAAGCCAAGTTAGGGAAGTTTAGACTTTTAGACAACCTAAAAATCTTATCAGTTTTGACTTTAGTTTCCCGAAGAAAAATAATATCTGGATTGTGAATTTTAGATAGATTTTTAATATGATTTCTAGTTTTTACATCATTAAAGCCTTGGCAAGTTCAAGCAATGATTTTCATATTGAAAACTCGAGAGATGATTAGGTACGTAATATAAGGCGAAGAAAAAGAAGAGACTTGGGAAAAATAAATGCAAGTTATGAGTTTTGTAAATACTCCGAGTAGGGTCCCAGATGCAATCATTGATGGGTGCATGGAACCTAGCATGAGTTGTCCGTAACCATCATAGAAGTATTAAGTTGGTCCATAGCAATAGCTTCATTGTTAACCATATTGTTTGGTGGTTGGATATGGATGTTATGGGTATTCATTGAAGGATCTTGGTTGAGAGTCGAATTTCACCTTCTTTTGGAGCTTCTGGGGCTATTTTCAAGGTCTTCAATCATCAATTCTTCCATGTCAGTATTTTGTACATTCACACTTGCACTATTCTCCACTTGATTTCCGACGGCTTCCTCAGCAGTATCTTTGAGCCATGCTTTATATTCACCTGCGAGATAAACTATCTAGATAAAGAAGGCCAGCAGTATGGTCACATCTTTCATCACAGTGATCAATAAAAAAACATTTAGGACAAATATTTTTTGGCTGCATAACCCAGTGGTATCTGATCCAAATGTATCCCCTGAAATAACTTTCCATCATCCTCCTCTATGAAGTGATTTTTTGAGGTCAATCTCAATTCTAGCTGTAACTGTATTTCCTGCACGAGGTCTACAGTTTCTTGGTTTGGTTGAGATTTTTGTACCAATAAAACCAATTGCTTCGTCTATGACAGCCACATTCATATGCTCTAGTTTAAGATATTTGAACTGCAGAGTGAATATTTATTTATTGAAGGTATAGTTACGCAAAGGGACATTAGCGAAGTACTTCAATATGGAAAAGAACCCCATCCACCAACCATGGCCCATCAGCTATAACTTCATCACGTTCTTCTTCACTTTGTTTGATCTCGACAAGCATGAGGTTATGGCCCATACCCCTAATCTCCTTGTTCTGATATCTTCCCCATAAGGAGTTGATTTCTTCTCTTATCACTCTCATCTTAATATTTTATTTCTTCACAAGTTTTCCTAGAATACCAAAAGTCCACTCTTTAGCTGCATGATTGATTGATTGCGAAGATCCCACTATTCTTCTTTGAGTTGCATATAAGTCTATGTTGGCTTGTCTCAGTTGTGAGAACATATTGATACGATCATTTTGAGGAGCGAGACATGGCCGGATTAATCTTGTTTAGAGAATCACAATGAAAAATAATGTTTTTGGTGGAGAAAACTTCATAGAGGTTCTTGATATATATATATAGTTACCACTAATAATAACCTCAGAATAAGAATGAAGATACTCCTTAAACATCGTGACATATGAGTCTCTTATTAACAGAAAGTACCAATATTTTCCAAAACAATGCTTTCCAACAATAATTTGTGTACAACCATAATTTGTTATAGAGAATTGGAGGAATTTATGATAATATATCGACAAAGAAGTGTAGATGGGGCAAAACGAGTTGCTGGTTTTTACGGAATTGAGGAGACGACCGTGCGGAGGAAACTCCTTGAACCGAGCAACCGTCAAACCTCACACGATGCACTTAAAAAAAGGGAGTGCTTTGAATTCGAGAGATCAATCTGTAGGACTCCGGCCTAAACCAAGATAATGGTCGTTCCGAGTCAATTCGGTCAAAAGAGAGGATGGGTCGATCTGTAGGAGGGAAGCTGAGAAATGTGTGAGATCAATGGTGATCGAAGATTGTAGGTGTGTTGTGTATTATGCGTGAAGAAATAAGATAAGTTCTGATTGATTGAATTTGCTCTGTTGAGAGTAATTGCTCAGACGTTGAGTTGTTGATCTCTTATTGTCTGTTTGACGAAAGATTGTCTTGTTTTTCAATCATGATTCAGAGACTTATTTATATTGCTAGAATTGTAAACACCTTGATCTCATGAAGTGTGACAGTTGCTGGAGTCAAAGAGTGGGGAAGTGAAAATCGTGTTAAAACCAGTTGCTCATCGTGCGGAGACTTGGTTGATTTTCCATCCACTACTTTGCTAACTCCTCCAAATGATTGCACGACTTGCTCACATTCTCATCGTGTGTATGAACACACGTGCCGTAGACCGCCGGACAAAACCCTAGTTAATATCCCCCATGTAACATGATTGATATCTCGTGATTGTGGAGTATGCAAGGCATACATGTATTTAGTTAGTCAGTTGCTGACTTTATGGGACGATGAGTCCTTGTATTGTTGAGTCGAACGTGGTTTGAAAATGTTCTAAGACTCATGAATTAAACGTGTCTATTGAGACATAGGTATGATTCTCGAATAAATGTTGATAGTTAAGGTGAGCAAATGTTGCTCATTTGATGAATTGTCGAATATTGATAGTTGAACCAATTATTCCTTAGTCTGAGCAAATATTGCTCATCTGAGCAAATGTTGCTCGTTTGATGAATTCTTGGTAGAAGGACCAAATAAAATATTAATTTAAAATACTGGTAACTGAACCGAGTATAATCAATTAGAATGTTGATCATGGGATCAACGTAAAATTATTAGTGTTTGAATCTGGAATTATGAACCTTGGATTCGAAAACCCTAATTTCGATCAATTGCTGATTTATTGAAAATCAACCACGGAGTGAAGGAAGGACCGGCTACATGGGATGCTATATCGACCATGTAGCGTCCAGATGCTCGAGTGAGCAAATACCAAAGTCTCTTGAAGACCAGTTGGTGAAAGAATGATTAAATGCTGGTTTAATCATTTATTAAATTAATGCCCGTCTAAGCCTTAGGTGATAAAACCTAATTATGAAGAGATGAGGTCATGACCAAGGGGTCATGGAACCTACTGCTTGGTCATGAGACCGACCGACGATAATGTTATGAAATTCCAAGTTGTTTGGAAGAGTTTGAACCTAATGTGAACAAATTAGGTCAAATGATGAAAATGTGTGGGACCGCCTCTTGCAAGCCAAAGAGCCAACCTTGGTCGTTCAAGATAATATGCTCATGTCACCAAAGTGTTCGTGCCTCAATCCTGAGAATTTTGATATTTTCTAATGCGCGTTTGAGCAACATTTTGAGAAAATACGAAGAAATCGAGGTTGTTGCTCAAACTGAGGAAACTTCATAAGATGAAGGAAATAATAATAATAAAATAAGGAATCATGAAGTGTGGGACCGGATATGGCTAAGGCATGGCCGAACGGCCAATAAGCCCGGTCCCATGACACTTTTTCTAATTTTATATTATTTTCATGATTTTAGGGAAATACCATGAAACCAAGATATTTGTTGAAACTAAGGAGTTTCCTTGAAGCGAAGGAGTTTCCATGAGATGAAGGAAACAATAATAATTATTATAATAAAATAAGGGGTGTGTGGTACCGGCCATGGCTAGGCATGGTCTGGTCACCCGGTCCCGTGAATCTTCCCTAATTTTATATCTTTTTCCTTGATGTGAAGGAAATATCATGAAATCAAGGAATTTCATGGGATGAAGGAAATAATAATAATAAAATAATAAATAATGCAAGGTGTGGTACCGGCCACAACTAGGGCATGACCGGCCGGCTAGTGAGCCCGGTCCCGCGACACCTTTCCTAATTTTTATTATTTCCTTGATGTGGAGGAAACACCATGAAACTGAGGAGTTTCCTTAAAACGAAGGAGATTTGTTCAAATGAAGGGATTTTCATGAGATCAAGGAAAAATAATAAAATATGATAAAATAAAGAATCAGGCGTGGGACTGGCCACGGCATGACTGGCCGACCGGTGGGCCCATTCCCATAACGCTTTAACTAATATTTTATTATTATTATTTTTTTCTTCCTATTTTGCATAGGTTCATCGTTCCTTCGTATTTTGGAATGCTCATTCGTGCATTCAGGTGCTCGTTAGTGCATTATTGTTGTATACACTTGCACCATTTTGGTCGGGGCTTACTCGATAGTAGCTCAGATGCCCGTATGTTGAATATTTATCACTAACCCATGGAATTCTGCTGGGAATGTAGTTGCAGGAAATCCTACACTACACCCCTCACAATAATCCACACAACTAAGACATTTGAAGATGAATAACACTGATTTTTATTGATTATTTCCTTGAATTTTTACAGGGTAAAATAGAAAAGAGCTAAAGAAATTACAATCACCACAAACTGTCTCTCTCCTAATGACTTGACTTACACTCTGAAAAGAATCCTCCTCCACAACAGGCTCATTCGACTCTTTATATAGGGTAGTATATAATGGATGACAGCTAAGCTGTCCTTCATTTTCGGGAATGACTTGCGAAATATCTCAAGTGTACAAGTATTCATTCTCGCAACTCTCCTAAATTTCGCTAGGTCTTCACACCTTTCTTGTGTTTTGGCTGTCGTCATTCATTGCGTCATTTATATTATTCTTTTGCGACGCCCTCGCAATGTTGTTGTTTACTGATCCCGCGAAGTATTGATGTCGCGATATTCTGATCCTACATCTTGCCTCTTCTCATGTCTTCTCTGCGAAGGAGAGAATTTCATGAGAACCAATATTTTTAAATGCCGCAATCGTTTGTTTTCCACCAATTTTTTGCCGACAAGATTCCGTGAATTTAGGAATGACTGTTTACACGTATCTAAAATTTCCCTTTTTACCGGCACATTAATGTTATCCGGTTACTCTTTTCTCGTCTATTTAAAGGAGGATTCCTTGTGAAAGCATTTCTTTTCTTTTACTTCGCCTTCTTCATCGTCTCGCAACTTTTTTTCGCTGCTTTTTCATCGTCTTCTTCATCGTTTTCCTTCTACTATTTTTCTCGCTATCGCTTTCTATGGCATCAAGGTTTGTTAATTTTGTCGAATTTGATCATTTTGTGATTGATCTCTCTTATTGAAGTTGTTTTATTCTCGATATTGTTCTTCTTTTAATGACTCATCTGCCATTTTTGTTTTAGCAAGAACAAATCTAGCACCAAGTTCACCGTTGTGAACCCTAATATCTCCACTCGCTTCGCAATCGAAATCCACCGCCTCTAAAAGAAAGCCTCGCGAGTAACAAGGTATTTAAGAAATATTTACTCTTTTAATAACAATATTGTTGCCTCTCGTTTCTTATTTATCTTGTAATTCGCAGGGATGAAAAAAAATGTTGATAGGTCCCTCAAGAAGCCTCGCCATCCTAAACCCGTTGCGCCTTCTCATTACCTTTCCTATATTCAAACTTACAACTCCTATCAAATCTTCGCAAGATATCCCTATTGTTTCTTCCCGCGAAAATATCATCCAAAGATAACACTTCTATGCCTGAATTTCTCATAGATCAACTCCTCATAACAGTCCAATTGCGAATGAGCCTATTTCTTCTTCCATTGTTAATGCCTCTACCATTTCTCCAGTCATTAACCCTCATGAGATTTCTTCTTCTCGTGATATTCCTTTAACAAAAGATGAATCATCTTTTCCTTCTTCTATCAACGTTACTTCCTTTTCTGAGAAAATCCCTCTTACTAAAGAAAATTTAGAAGGAATAGATGTGGCCTTCAAAGTCCTATCGATATTGTGAACGATGCTAAGAAGACTTCATCGACCCTATCAAATCGATATTTGCGAGATTTTGAGCAAACACCTTGGCCCTGATAGAATTTCGCAAACATCCTTGGAGCAAGAAATTAACATTTTGAAGAATGATCTCCAAGCTATAACTGCAAAATGTAATATTCTCCAACTTGAGAATCAAACACTTCAAAATATCTCATTTGGATCGTGATAATCTTCGCAAGAAGAATGAAGAATTAAAAGGTATCCTCTTGCCTCTGTATTGTCCATTTTTTTTTATTTTTTTTATCGAACCTCGATCCCTTGTTCGCCCTTCAAGCTTTAAACCAAACGAAAAATGGAGATATATCAGTTGGAATCTACTTGAAGAAGTTCGAGTTGATAGAGATGCTTGGATGGAGCAATATAACCAATTAGATAATCTTCATACATATTCGTTGATCAAATAGATAATCTTTCTAAAGAAAATGCTTGATTTAGCTCTTAAACAAGACTCATTTAGTAATGAATTATCTCGCCTCTCTTACTCTTTGACTAAAGCTAATTTGGAGTTGTAAACTTTATCGGATGAGAATGGAATTCTTTCTCAAGAAAAGCGAACTCGTTAAACAAAGTGGCGATTTATTCGCAACAATCGATGTATGTCAAAAATTATGTAAAGAGCAAGAACAATCTCTTTGCTCACCGAGAAATCAACTTGAAGAAGTTATCACGAGAAGGATAAACTTATTCAGGGTAGAATAATCTTAAGTGTAAAGGCAAACCAATTCAAGGATCAATGTTCCATACTAGAAAAGTTCAATTCTTCCCTTGCAAAAGAAAATGCCTTACTTGTTTCCAACGAAAAAGTTGGCGATCACGTCTGAAAGGTTTAATTGGAGATAATTTTGACAATGCCATGGATCATTTGGAGAATAGTTGTTCGGCTTTAATCCAACATCTTACCTCGCGAAAGGAAGGTAGTCATAGAAATTGACTGCCTCATCTATTCTTCCTTTATCAAGCCTTCATATTTTTATTTGTATAATTCCTTTTATTCTTTGTTTTGCAGAGTCTGAGAAAAATCTTCACTCCTCCATTACTGCTTTGAAATCCGACTACTCAAAAATTCGTAAAGAGAATGGAATACTCGCTGCTTCCCTTGTGCGTTCTCGCGACAGGGAAGAAAGAAGATTCGACTATATGCGTGATCAGAAAGATATAGAAAGTAAAAATCAGCAGAGAGCACTCCTTCGTCAATTTCATCTTAAAGCCGAAGTTCTTGTGAATGATGTTTTACTATCTAAATCTCTTGATCCCGTATCCGTCGAACCTCCGGAAGTAAGTGATGATGAAGTTCCTAATCCTCCTGATAGCGATTATGATTATAATAGTGGCGAAGAATTCGAAAATGAAGAGACTATCTCTCCCAATAAAACTGTCAATGATGATGTCGCGAATGAAGATGTAGGTGAAAAAGGATCTGCTGGAAATATATTAGTTAGCGAAAATATAGATAAAGTTTCTGAAGAAAACCCAGAGATCTCCTTCTCGGTGAAAAAGCTAATATTTGAGAAATGACTTTCTCTTGTAATCCTTCTTCTTGTATTGTTGCTTCTTTATGAACTTCAATCATCTTTTTGATGTATGTACTCATCTGCGTATTACTCTTCTTCCTTTCAATAAGTATAATTTTTGGTATTTAATAATTGCTATTCCATTATCTTTATTTATGTTGAAATTCACTATTGCGACAAGATCGCAGGACGTCTTTACACTTTCATGTAATGACCCATTGATCTTGCCTTATCATTGTTTTTGTGTGGTCTTATTTTTCCTTCCTAGTTAAAGGTCTTATTTTGCCACCCCTCATTTTGCGACAATATGACAGCCTAAAAATTCTTGCGAACTTGAAGCCCCATGACATTGCTGGTCGTGCGACAAAATCGCAGGGACGTCATTACACTTCCATGTAACGACCCATTGATCTTGTCTTATCATTTTCTTAGTATTTTTGCCTCTGCAGGATATTTTTGTTGCGAAAATATGACAGGCCTAAAAATTCTCGCGAACTTGAAGTCCCATGATATTGCCGTCTTGCGACGAAATCGCATGACGTCTTTACACTTTCATGTAAAGACCCATTGATCTCGTCTTACCCTCGCGTTAGTATTATTGCCTCTTTAGGATCATCGCACAAATATGACAAGACTAAATTTTCTTGCGAAAATAGAGCCTCATGACATTTGCGTCTTCCTCGACACTTATCGGCTCCCTAATGGAGGGTGCCGCCTTATCATCTCCCCGGTTGCCCCTTCAAGGAGGCGTACATCGGCCATACAAGACTAGCTCCTCCCATCCGGTCTTAACAACAACCAATTGTTTTCGCAGCCTCTTATCCCTTATACCTATAGGGTTTATGGTTACGAGACCGCACCCTAAGTGGAGTTTTCTTCGGCCGAGTGCAAAGATGTGCCAAGACTTGCCAAGAATGGCCGAGACACTTCAAATGCCCTGGGCACTCTTGGCTCAACCGTGTACCTCGGCGCCTTGGTCATACACCGACTCCTTGGAAGAGACCCTCGGTCGTCCAACCAGGGTATAACCTTATATATAGTTGGAAATCCAAGGTATCTCCCCCGGATAGGCTTTTATGGGCCCCAAATCTTCATGACTCGGGTTCCGGGGGGTGTAACCTTTTCCCCGAGCCATGTCAAGAGATACCCTCTTATATGACGCACTTTAGGTCTTACATTTGCCTCTTACGAAATATCATTCGTGAACTAGGGTGTACGCCATAAAGGTTCGTCCCATTCACTCACTCATTCATTTTACACAATTCTGCTCAATCATTCATTTTTGGTTATCTCTTGTTAATTCATTTGCGAGATATTCGCACATTCTTTTGTAATTTCGCAATAACTCGTCAGCAGATTATTTCATATGAATTCATTTCATTTCATTCATTTAACATCTCAGAACTTATTCTTTCCCTTCCATCTTCTATGGGTAATATTTCTTGAGATATAACCTATTCCATGGTCTACCCAATCTCTGGCCCACATCTTTGCCCTCAGGATCCATTAATCTATATGCCCCTGTTCCAACTACCTCCTTGATGATATAAGGTCCATCCCACTTTTTCGCCAACTTGCCACCACTTTCTCGCCGATATATAGGTGTTTCTCGCAATACCATATCACCTGGTTGAAACTCGCGTGTTTTGACACGTTTGTTATATTCTCCGGCCAATCTTCGATAATTCTCCATATCTTTGTAGTGCTCTTTCTCTTTTTTTCTAATTCGCCTAATTTAACCAAAATGTTACCCGCACTAAGATTTTTCTCCCAAGCTTCTCTCTTTGTTGTTGGAATAATAACTTCATTTCAAGATACGACTTCAACTCCATAGGTTAGACAAAATGGTGACATCCCCCGTAGCTTCTCGCCTCGTTGTATTATAAGCCCATACCGCATTATGCACTTGTTCACACCATGCCTTATTATGCCCTTCTAATTTCTTCTTGATATCCATTTGTTTTATTTGTTGCTTCCGCTGTTGGCTCCGCTTGGGTATAAAGAAGTTGATTTCCCACATTTTATTTGAAATGCATTAGCGGTAATTCTATATTTTGTCCCTCAAATCGTTTCCCATTGTCGATACCAACTGTGCTGGAATTCCAAATCTGCATATTAGGTTTTCGAATATGAAAGTAAAAATATCTTTATCGCGAATGTGTTGTACCGCTTTTACTTCTGCCCACTTTGTGAAATAATCTGTAGCGACAATCAGATATCTCCTTTGCCCTGTACCTGGCATTTTTGTGTAACAATATAATCCTCTTGAGCGAAAAGGCAAGATGCTCTTGGTCTTCTTCGTGAGGAATTTGATTGTATCCCTTATATCCATCAAGAGAAGATATCCTTTCATTTCTAGCTGCGCCGATTCAACCATCTGCGGAATATCCGCAAGGGAAAACTATCTTTTGGACAAGCTTTGTTTAGATCGGTAAAATCTATGCAAATTCTTATTCCTTTTTTCTTCTTTGGAACTACGACCATATTTGCTATCCATTCGGGGTATTTTGCTTGTCTAATAATGTTTAGGCATCAAGTATCTTCGCAACTCTTCTTCTATTTGAGGATGATATGTCATTGTAATTTTTCTAATTCTTTGCTTGAATGGTCTTGCATTTTTATCAATCTCTAATTTATGACATGCTACGTATGGATCTATTCCAGGCATTTCATCCATATCCCATGCGAAAATATCTTTATAATCTCGCAACTAATCAATAGTCTTTCTTTCCTCATCTGCCTCCATTTTAGTCCCAATTTTTAACATCTTGGGTTCTTCTTCGCCCAATATTCACTTCCTTTGTTGGTTACGCAGCAGTTGTAGCTAGCCTTCGGTTCTCCCATGGGCGTTGGTCCTTTACTTCCTTTGAGATCATTCTCTTCACCACATATTCCTTTTCCTTCTTCTCGCTCTTATCATGTAAGTTCTAAATTCTTCTTCCTTTTCGCTGCATTTGCCATCTTCTTGCGATCTTTTCGCCTCTTCACCTGCTCTTCATAATGTTTTACTTCGCTTTGATGATACATTCTTCCTTTATCGGTATCCCCTCTGATTTCGCCAATTCCACTCGGCATAGGAAATTTGACACATTGATGAAATGTTGATGCTACAGCTTTTATTGCGTGTATCCATGGCCTTCCCCAACGCATGTTATATGGTGATTCCATATCCACTACGCATAACGTCACATGTGTTTCAATTTCTCCCAACAAAATTCGCATTTTTATTTCCCTTTAGGTTTTGTTATTGATTTGCCAATCCATAGATATGATATGTTGCGTAAGTCATTTCTTCATCTTTGTACCCCAATTTTTTATACATGATAAAATATTATATTCACTGAACTCCCGTATCTACCAAAGTTTTATTTATTGCCCATTCTTCCACTGTTTTTGTTAATTTTCCTTCTTCTTTGCTGGCATTTATCGTAATCACTAGTGGAGATGTGTGATTTAAATTTGCTCTTGATATTTCCGTCGCTGTGAATATAATTCTCTGTTTTTCCCATTCTTTCAAGGGTAACACTTTCTCTGCTGTTATAATTTTCTTTCCTTCAAAATCTCTTTTCTGTATTCTCCCTTTGATATTTTCATGAAATTCATTAACCATTGACTTTGTAATCATATTACATTCCAATTCTTCATTACTCTCTTTGATTCTAGTTTTCTCCAATTTATCCATCATACTCTTGATTTTTTACAATTTTAGTGACAATATCCAATCTCTTATCTTCAATCACTCCCTCAAGCTTCTAGCGCAATATGTAAATTGCGGAAATCCTACACTACACCCCTCACAATAATCCACACAACTAAGACATTTGAAGATGAATAACACTGATTTTTATTGATTATTTCCTTGAATGTTTACAGGGTAAAATAGAAAAGAGCTAAAGAAATTACAATCACCACAAACTGTCTCTCTCCTAATGACTTGACTTACACTCTGAAAAGAATCCTCCTCCACAACAGGCTCATTCGACTCTTTATATAGGGTAGTATATAATGGATGACAGCTAAGCTGTCCTTCATTTTCGGGAATGACTTGCGAAATATCTCAAGTGTACAAGTATTCATTCTCGCAACTCTCCTAAATTTCGCTAGGTCTTCACACCTTTCTTGTGTTTTGGCTGTCGTCATTCATTGCGTCATTTATATTATTCTTTTGCGACGCCCTCGCAATGTTGTTGTTTACTGATCCCGCGAAGTATTGATGTCGCGATATTCTGATCCTACAGGGAAGAACCATGAATTGAAGTAATGAAATATTATGAAGAACATAGAATATTTCCGAATATTCAGTTAATGAATTTAAGGATTAGAAATAATTAATTGATGGCTCTATACTAGCAGGCATGTTGTCTAGGAGCATTAATTATTTGAGAATTGAGTAATATGAGCTTGTTGAAGCGTCATATTCCTTTTATATAGTCAGGGAAAACATTGTTACATCCTGAAGACGTTATTGCTCTATACTAGCAGGCAAGCTGTCTAGGAGCCGTCCAATCATTCGATTCTATATATAAGTAATTACTGAAATTGCTCAGTATTCATGAGATATGCCGTTGCCTCAGTTGAGAGACTACACATCTACATATGCTCTGAGAGACAGTATTCTCAGTCAGAGGTTCTTGCGACATGAGCTTTCATGCTTCAATATGAGACATGAGTCTCAATACTCATCTGATTGCTGGATCAGGAGTATGTAAAATTACGGTTTTACGATTTTAGCCTTTGTCGAAAATCCACCATCTACATTAAGTCCGTTGCTTAGTGAGGGACAGTCATGTTCCTCAGTCAGCACTGGATGGTGATTTTTTTAGTTACGATTTAAATAAGTAATTGAACTTAGTCGTAAGATATAATGTTACCGGATTTTCGATTGTACGAGCGAACCATGGCTTGAATGAAGATCCCAGTAGCATGACAGAGCATCGTCTAATGAGCGTAAATTGGTGTAGCACCGCTCTTTTTTTTTTTTTTTTTTCTTTTTCAGAAGTTGATAACTTGTTTGTTCATGTTAAGATTATATATACATATGCATGTATAGACGTGAGTTTTGTAAAAACCCTTGTTTTAGGAACAAACGTTCGTTCGATCGTTAGTTTAAGAAACTAGCAATAATCCCTAATGTATGAGAGATTTTTTTTTTTTAAATGAGATTTGAATAAACTCCCGTTTCAAAGGTGGATGCTTGTACGAGAGAAAAAAAATTTTTTTTAATAGACGTGCGTCTCATTAGTAAAAAAAAAAATTGTCTATGAGCTTTCATGAAAAATTTATTTTCGATATGTAAGATTTCACAAATTTTTGAAAATATACTCTCGAGGGAGCAAATATATATATATGTTTTTCAAATTTACGTGAGTGTCACGTTAAAACATATTTTTTGTAAAATCAATGTTTTGATTTTGAACAACTGTTGAAAGTAGACAATTATACATGGTGAGATAATGTCTGTATGTGAGTTTTCACAATTGTAGAATGGACGTCCCATGTCCAATTTTTTAAAAACAAAGGATGTTAAAATTCACGTGGGTTGTTCACGGTTTTATGAAAATCAAGTCATGATTTTGAATAATGAATTTGCCTCGTCTTTGCAGTTTGAAGGAACGAGCAAGTTTTCAAAATCTCGACGTTATAATCACTACGACCGGTGAAATTGTAAAAAGGTAAGAGTTGGATTGTTACCATTTTTGTTACGCGTTTGTTATTGGTATATCCATGACTCCATGTCTTTCGCCTAAGATAGTGGTGACTTCTGGTTACAACCACTCTTCTGGATCTTCTGGGGAACGCTCCAGAAATATCAAGTCAAAGATGAAGACTTCTGCATATGTTCATGCCAAGGTGAATCAACCACTCAAAGATGTTGGAAAACTGATGCATGGTAAGTCTCTTGATCGTCTGAGAGTGATTCGTGTTAAGATATATGCACATATCTCAGCAGCAGAAGCACCGCCGACTTGATGCAAGTGAGACTATCGGCTGAAGATGAAGTTCGGCCTTGAATTGATGGTGTAGCTCCTGATTCAGATGTGGATGAATGAAGAATTTCGTCATAATTCGTCATCAGAAAATTCAGAAGTTAGGTCTTCATTGAAAATGTTGTAGAATCTTCATACGATGTCCGTTTTTGATGATCTACCCATGTTTTCTCATTCCCAGGAAATTTAAAAGCTTAATCTAAGATGATGTTTGAGTTTTGAGCATGTTTAGAGAGCGAAATCGGCGAAACAGTAAACTTCCGGGAGACCTTCAGAAAATTTTCAGCTGGCATGTAGTCCAATGTTTCAGCCACATCTCTTTGCTCGTTTATCTAATTTCTGTGAATTTTGGATATGTTGTAGAGGACATCGATACGAAGAGAATGGTATATGACCCATCCCTAGATTCTTCACTAATTTCTACCAGATCACTGCTTTGTGCGGGACAACATAAAATCATCTCAGACGAGCTTATTGTAAAACACTCCTGTTGTGTCTTTAGAGCATTCGCTTGTGTCTTGAACGGTTGGTGAAGGATTTTAATGTCATTGATTCATTTGAGATCAGGACCCCTTGATTATTACATGAGCATGGTGCTTGCAGTGCCATCTTGGTTCTGTCAGTCGTAGAAACATCACTTCTGAAACCCTGGTCACGGGACCATAACTGAGGTTACTCTCAAGAGGGGATGATGTAATGACCATGGTTTCATGTCCCGATGGTATCATTCCTTTTGCGATAAATGATTAGCACTGGAGAGCCCGGCGCCATGAGTCTTGGACTGTGACATTGATCGTCATGATCGGGGACCGTCGATCCCCCGCATTTTGTTAAATCTCTCCCTTTCTTTTTCCCTTCTTCTGGCAAGACCTAGGTAGAGGACCCAGGTACAAAAAACTTGATGTAAACTCCTAGGTGGTCGAAGTTGGAGGTACCTTGATGAAGGACTTAGCGAAAAGACCTGGTGGACATTGATCGACTGTAGAGGTTATGAATCCCGTCCACAAATTTCTGCTTGTATGTTGTATGCCGTGGAAGCCGTATGAACCTCATACGACGTCGAAATTCGGTGCTTGACCCCAACTTTTGAAGCTAAGAGACTGATTTAAGCACTCAATTTGGAGTTGTCTAGGTCATCCAACGAAGTGCGCATATTTGTAATTTGTAATCCCGTGCAAGTTTTTCAGATTTCGTAGACTTTACGGTAAAGGCCATATTTTTAAACTCGTATGTCCGATTGATGCGCTCTTTTGGTATGTTATAGAAGAGACATATACAAACATGTTTCGTTAAGGAAGCATTGTCACATTCGTCACTCATTGGTACGTTTTTGTAAACCCATGGCCTAAAGTATGTTGTATCTCATTTGTAGAGGTGATGAGAACATCTTGTAGAAGACTTTGGATTGTGCCCGGCGCCGTGCAAGCTTTAGGAAAACTTTCATGTGAACATGTTATCATGTCTACACATATTGATATGAATCATTAGTTCTTGGAGAAGTATGATCCATCGAGCAACACTTCCGCTTGGGATGTAGAGAACCAGATGGTTGATAAGCGGGATGTTGCTCATAAGACCGTTGAGATGCTTTGAGATCACAATTGGTTACGCTCCGAGATCCTTGTTGATGCTTAGAGAACGGATGGTGTTCCTTTAGAGATCATTGTTGATGCTGATACCATGGTTGGAGTTTCTCCAGACCGAAAAGGCTAGGAACCATGATTATCGACATAATCTTTGCTCCTCCATCCAGGTGAGCCTTTACATTCACGAACTAGTTGGTGGGTTGAGCATTCCCAAGATGAAGGTGTACTGATCAGCCTCAATTCTCTTGAACAATATGACTTTACTGTGAACTGGTGATAGGGTGTAGAATACATCCTATTTACTATCTATTGTTTATGCTTTCTTTGCTATTTTTCTTGTAAATTATGTATTTTACGCTTGTTTTGAGTTTTATAGCTACTATGGAGTCACACGGAGGAAAAGAAGAAGAAATTACTCTATTTGAGCCAAAAGGGCAAAATTGTCATTTCAGGGGCGAACACTATCTGGAGCCCAGTCAAGGTTAAGGGGAAACTTTCCTTTGGAGAAGCACTAAAGACAACTCATCTAAGGATAAGGGGAAGCCCATTTAAGTGTTAAAGGCATCTGGTTAGATACTCAAGGCACCTATGTAAGTTAGCTTGGGATGTTATTGGGCGGCCCATATTAGTGCCCAGGTCTGAACCCAATTTGTATAACCTAAAATTGAGAAAAGTTTTATTCTCTCAATCATTTCGTCCCTGAATCCAAAAGAGGCAGCATGTGCTGCTGGTAATACCAGACGGAAAATTGATAGAAGAGAAAGAGCGATGGCGCAGTTGGCGATGACGCTCATTGAGAAGATGGTGGTCTTGTTACATATGAATTGATGATGGAACAAGTGAAAGAAATCAATGATGAATAAAGGGTTAAACAAGGATTCGATTGTGAGAGATGAAATCGAGGGATCCAGTAACGATGAATTTGTGCTATTAACGTTGAAGATGGTGGTAGATTGAAGCGAGTTGGGTTTGGTGTTGTTTAAGAAGACATTGGTTGAAGTTATGAACCGGAATCGTTGGTGGTGTCAAGAGATACCGCTGCCATGAAAGAGAAGTTAGGGATCGAGAAATTGAGAGATTATTGATACAAATCGAGAAGAAATCAGTTAGGTCTATTGCTGCAATCGGTTAACAGGAAGGGTTTATGATTTGGTCTCTGCAACTGATAAATCAAGATGAAATTGTGACTGTTATTGTGTTATGATGAATTAGGGTCTGATGTCGCGTCTGTGAATCGAGATCGATTGGAATGAAGGATTGAGTCGTTGCTGCTGTTAAAAAAATCGAACACAGATGGGTTTATGGCGATTCAAGGAATTTAAGGAATTGGCTCTGCTGTTGAAATTGAGACGGATTGGAGGCGCTGATGAAGAATGAACTTGTGTTGGTCCGAGAGATGAGATTGTGAGAGAAGAAATCAAGGGTTCTGGTGGTTAATTGTTGTGAATTGAAGAGAGGGTTGTTTGACAGAGAAGTGCCAGAACAATGGTGGTTGGTTGCAGCGGACTGACAAGATGGATGGTGAAGTTCTGTTGCTGTTGCTGTTGGTTTTTGAGAATAGTAGATGAACAAGTGAAGCTCATTGTAGCTAAATTAGATGTATGCTAGGGAAATTTCTGAGAACTCAAGAAAATAGGCCTGAATTTGGCCTCGGAAATGCCCCCGAATATAAACGAAACTCCTACTGGATTTCGCTCTGCGAGTTAACTCGGTGGAACCCGATGTGGATCCTTCCCTCGTAACTCACCAGTAAGATCCACTAAGCTCAGCAAGAATGACTCTTGGGTTGACTCACCATCCGGCTTGACCCTAGTTGACTAATGGCCAGACCGTTAGGTCAGCGGTT
The DNA here is from genome assembly GCA_023531295.1 of Papaver armeniacum. Lineage (NCBI taxonomy): Eukaryota > Viridiplantae > Streptophyta > Magnoliopsida > Ranunculales > Papaveraceae > Papaver > Papaver armeniacum. The sequence continues at coordinate 8,016 of JAJJWW010003867.1, read as the reverse complement.
ATCTTTAACGGTGGATGACGAATATTCATCGAATATACCATTGATGGCGAGAATTTGGTGACCGGTGGTGACTATTCTTGTCGGATTTCGGTCAACTTCCTCGCCATAATACCCGGCTTTTCCGCCACCAAAATTACGTGCATTTGTGTGGATTCTTCTCATGGGTGTGAAGACTTAGATTTGAAATTGGATGAAAATTTGTGGAGAATTCTCTAGAATCATCTAAACTCATGGGTTTGTGGAATTTGGTTCAAATTTGGAAAGAGAAGATGGAAGAGATGAGAAAGGCTCAAATTTGGAAATTGAATTGCTAAAGGAAAGGGATTCTATTCCTTGGAAGATTTGGAGAATATTGAAGCCTATAAATAGAGAAGTTTACATATCTTTTACACACCTTTTACACACACAACACTTCTCTCTTTTTTATTTTGTGTGAACTCCTTAACATGAGTAGCTAATTTTATTATTGATTGAGGATGAATTCCTAGTTCTTAATACATGATTTGAGTTTTGTTTCAATTCTATCTTGAAGTTTTTCACATGATTATCGTTTGTTTTTACTAATAGGAATGTTTATTCATTCATGATTGATTGATAGATTGTTTAGAGTGCACGCTAAATTGATTTGTTAATTTTATCTAAAGCTAGTGAAAGTTAGGGGATAAGTAATCGTTTCTTGACTCTTTACATAAGTAGCAAACACGAGACCTTGCGGAGGGATTCCTGTGGAGCAATTGTGTGTGAAAACAACGTTAGCAAGTAGACCTTGATCTAAGAGTCTAACTACTAATATTGACCTAATAAGTTCATAAATCTTAATGCGTTTATTTAAATTACATCTAGAGTGATCTACTACTGGGTGGTTTGGTAGATAGAATCCGGTAGTCGAGAACTTCCGTGTCCGGTGATACAAGGGATTTAGGGGTTTAACACTGATCTCGCTGCTTTACCTACGGTTGGTGATAATCATGACTAATAACAAGTAGAAAAGAACATAACTTTAATCATTGTTTTGCAAATCTAAGAATGATTCCTTGATCTTGTCTCTCTTATTGATTTCAACTTTATCTTTTAATTATTTTGTTTACTTTCTTTTGCTTTATACCCCCTTTTGTGACAACTTTTACAACTAGAATTCTCTTGCTCCTCGTGGGAAACGAACTTGACTTCCATTATATTATTTTTAATTGAGTGGAAATAAGATATTAATTTGATTGCACCTACGACACGCATCAAATTTTGCGCCGTTGCGGGAGCAATGGATGATTTTAGTTGTTTTTATTTTTCTTTTTGCTTTATTCTTGCTTTGTTAGATTGTATATCGTATCTAACTTGGTTTCGAGAATCTTATTTCGTGTATCGGTTTTCCATGTATGGTGGACAAGAGCAAGCATATTACAACAATCAATACGGTTTTCAACCTCAACATTATGACAACTTCCAACCATCCTAGGATACAATCAAAACCAATCTTTTGGCTATGATCAAATTCCTACAGAACCTTATGGATATTCTCATACATATCAACAACCTTATGACGGGTATGTAAGTGGACAATCACAAGGATGGGAGGATAGTTTTGTTTATCATCGAAATTCTCTAGTTTTGCAGATAAGATGTCTCACGCATGATTGGGGATCTTCAACAAAAGTTGCAAGAATCACTACAAGACCAGCAACCCTATGTTTGGGAGGAACCACGTCGAGACGGCATTGCTAAAGAACGAAGAGACATGGATCAATACAAGGAGGATAGTGATAAAGAAGAATTTTGCTATCAAAGCAATAACTATTCTAATGTTCCTATGGTATGTAGTGAATATTTGATCGATGATTATGTTGAAAAAGGCCAACCTTTGGAGACTTTTGAAGACGCTAGTGTAGCTTACTCGAGCCTTGATCTTAATAATGATCAAGCACCTATTCAAAAGGTAGAGCTTGAGGAAGATGCAATTAGTGCTTGGAAAAATTCCTTAGGGAAAGATATGAGTCTCATAAGTGTATGAGCGTTGCAACAATGAGGAAGTTATTCCAACTCCCGGATCATAATAACGATCCTTCACCTATTCAGAAGGAGGAGATTGGGTGTGACTTACCTATTGTTATAAACGGTGTAACACCCATACAAGAAGATCTTACAATCTATACCGATGAGAATCATTTTAGTGAATGGCCCGATTAGATGATGAGAATGTTGAAGAGATGATGCTAGAGGATGAAACCAAATTGATTGATTTTTGTGGAAGACCCAATTGAACTTTTGAATGATTATAATGATGCCAAAACTTTGGTTAAGGTAGAAAATAACAACGATTGGTTGCAAGATTCGATAGAGGACCACGATATACAAAGAGGTAAGTAATTCACATGAATTATCTAAGGATGAAGAGGATTCCGCAAAACAAGAGATTGTGCAAGGTTTGTCTAACCCTTTGCCTATTGATTCTTCTCCTTTACCTCGTATTGGTTTGAATGTATGTGCTTGAAAGTATTTTTGGATGATTTTGTTTCTAAATATCCACCATTAGAAACACTTGATGCTAACACCATGCAAGGTTTGCCAAGAGGAATACATGAAAGTTCCAAATTCCTATGTTCTTTATACACCTAAGAGTGTGACGAGAATAAGTGTGGGGAAATTTCTATCGAGCGATAATTTCACTATTATTTTCTTGTGCTAATATTTGTATGGAGTTATTGTTTTCAAAACAGGTATTATGGGTGGATCCTCAAATTTTCGATTGTTAGTATATGGGGAATGAATCTTGCAAAGCTAAGTCCAAGTGCAATCGACTTTAAAACAAGCGCTTAATGAGGATGCAAAACCATGGTTTTGTATTTCTTATCCTTTTGCTTTTTGCTTTTTGTTATTTCTTTATCATGTTAAAATTTCCCACCTTGACTTTACTAGGACGATTCAATTACATTGAGGATAATGTAAGGTTTAAGTGTGGGGGAGTGGTTAAACATGTATTTTAAAAAATTAAAAAAAAAATTAAAAAATTTAAAACAAAAAAAAAAAAAAGTTTTACATAAAACCTCCAACTTTTAGAGATTTTAGAGTCACTAGCATACTTCTAGGTATGTTTACATAGTGATTGACCAACATAATGAACTTGGAAATGTTAGAGAACTACATTCGGATTTCTTGCTTGTTAGAGTGTTAAATAATGGATTTAATCATGCCTATGATGCGAATTTGGTGCCGGGGAGAAAAGCATTATTAGAGTTGTTGATCAATCATTAGTGGGAGACTACTAGTATTCATATCATGTGAGGCAATCGAAACCCGAGAATTTTTTTCCATCTATTAAAGAGCTTTCTTTTGAGTGTGTGTCACCGCACGTTAATTCAGGTAGAATGGTGAGGCTACCCAACCTCCCACCAATAGAAGCACTACTCTTGATCTCTTGAGTGCTAATTTTGTCAATCATGAGGGTGGCGCTCTATAGATGAAAGCCGACTTATTGTAGTTCGATTTGCGTTAGCACCATTCTCTCACAACAACGGATCCATAGAAACACCATCATCATCAACAAGGAGCGACATCGAAATCTACAAGGAAAGTTGGAAAAGTTTATGGTTTACAAGCAAATCTTAAGGAAAAAGAGCAAATTTCATATTCAAGTAAAGCAACATACAAGAGCAGATTTTTACATATATGTTGAGGACTTACAATATAATGAGGTAATTCTATATCCAAAGTATAAAGACTTATTCACAAGAGCGAAGAAAATCAAAAGGTGAGAAATTGTTGAATTTTATGATTTTGAGGCGATACAAGTTGTGAAGAATCAAGCGGTAAAATAATTCTCCCACGGCCATGGTTTATTTTGTATTTAATTTCTCTTGTTTCAAAAAAAAAAAAAAAAAGAAACAAGAGAAATATTTGTTTTGTTAATAGAGGTCGTGGGAAGGAAAATTTATAAGGAAGTTTCAAGCGACAAGGATTTAAGGTAAAAAAGGTTACAAAATTGTTAAGGATTTATGAAATTCAAGGGTTTATCATCAATAGTTGAAACCGAAGACGAAGACCAAGAAGATAAAGACGAGGAGCGGAAGACGTTTCTATTGGATGCGTGAGAGTGGTGTTATCATAATTGGCGATCGGATGTGAAGGTGAGTAAGTAATCTCATCCCTCGATAATAGTGGTTGATTTCCTTTCTTAGAGATCGTCGGAAAATGGTTTTTCAAAATATTAAAAGATGTGGGTTTTTCAAAATATTTCGGAAGTTGTCCTTCCCACCATTCAAGTGTTGCAGAATTCTCTTCATTCCTACCGCACACATGTGAGAACCATAAAAGTCAGTCTTTTTGAGTGCAATTATCATAAAATCCTTTTTGGTGAACGGAAGTCGAGGCGAAATGCTTATTGATCGTTTCTCAAAACTCGTGTTCTCTCATTATGGTGTGGTTATATCTCACTCAACATTTAAGAATGAGAATATGTTCTTTAGTATTTCTAACTTCTTATTACTAGCATGCGTAAAACTCTATGTCCTCATAGCTCTTTGGATGCTTGGGACGTTGGGCAGCTTTGAAGTTGTAAGTTTTAGTTTGATTTTGCTCGAGGACTAGCAAAGTCTAAGTGTGGGGAATCGATAGGTGTAGAATACATCCTATTTACTATCTATTGTTTATGCTTTCTTTGCTATTTTTCTTGTAAATTATGTACTTTACGCTTGTTTTGAGTTTTATAGATACTATGGAGTCACACGGAGGAAAAGAAGAAGAAATTACTTTATTTGGGCCAAAAGGGCAAATTGTCATTTCGAGGCGAACACTATCCGGAGCCCAGTCAAGGTTATTAAGGGGCAACTTTCCTTTGGAGAAGCACTAAAGACAACTCGGCTAAGGATAAGGGGAAGCCCATTTAAGTTGTTAAAGGCATCCGGTTAGATACTCAAGGCACCTATGTAAGTTAGCTTGATGTTAGGCATGCATTTATGTGGTGCCAGGTCCGAACCCAATTTGTATAACCTAAAATTGAGAAAAGTTTTATTCTCTCAATCATTTCGTCCACGAATCCAAAAAGAGGCAGACAGTTCTTTCAGCTGCAATACCAGATCGGGAAAATTGATAGAAGAGAAAGAGCAACGGGCAGAGTTAGCGGAGACGAGAGAAGATGGTGGTGTCATTCTTATGAATTGATGATGGAACAAGTGAAAGAAATCAATGATGAATAAAGGGTTAAACATGGATTCGATTGTGAGAGATGAAATCGAGGGGATCCGTTAATTTGTGCTATTAACGTGAAGATGGTGGTAGATTGATGGGTTTAGCTTTCATTTAAAAGACATTAGTTGAAGTTATGAACTGAATGGGATCAATGTCACGCTATGAAAGAAAGTTAGGGATCGAGAAATTAGAGATTATTGATACAAATCGAGAAGAAATCAGTTAGGTCTATTGTCTGCAATCGGTTAACGGGGAAGGGTTTATGATTTGGTCTACCCATAACTGATAAATCAAGATGAAATTGTGACCTGTTTGTGTTATGATGAATTAGGTCTCGTGTCGCGGCCGTGAATCGAGATCGATTGGAATGAAGAGTTGAGTCGTTGCTTTGTTAAAAAATCGAACACATATGGGTTTATGACGATTCAAGGAATTTAAGGAATTGGCTCTTTGTTGAAATTGAGACGGATTGGAGGCGGCGATGAAGAATGAACTTGTGTTGGTCCGAGAGATGAGATTGTGAGAGAAGAAATCAAGGGTTCCGGGTGGTTAATTGTTGTGAATTGAAGAGAGGGTTGTTTGACGGAGAAGTGCGAACAATGGTGGTTGGTTAAAATGGTGACAAGATGGATGGTGAAGTTACATTTAGCCATTCCGTTGGTTTTTGAGAATAGTAGATGAACAAGTGAAGCTCTGTTGTGCTAAATTAGATGTATCTTAGAAATTTCACGAGAACCAAAGAAAATATGCCCGACCTTGGCCTCGAAATGCCCTGCGAATATAAAACGAAACTCGGCCGGATTCTTCTCTGGCGAGTTAACCGGTGAACCCGATGACCGATCCTTCCACAGAACTTCAGTGGTAAGATCCATTAAGCTCAGCAAGAGTGACTCGGGCGACTCACCATCGGCCCTGGTTGACTAACAAAGGCCGTTAGGTCGAGCCGTTATCTTTAACGGTGGATGACGGAATATACCGTCGAATATACCATTGACGGCGGAGAATTTCGGTGTGGGGTGGTGACTATTCTTGTCAGATTTCGGTCAACTTCCGGCCATAATACCAGCTTTCCGGCGACCAAAATTACAGAATTTTGTGTGGATTCTTCTCATGGGTGTGAAGACTTAGATTTGAAATTGGATGAAAATTTGTGGAGAATTCTCTAGAATCATCTAAACTCATGGGTTTGTGGAATTTGGTTCAAATTTGGAAAGAGAAGATGGAAGAGATGAGAAAGGCTCAAATTTGGAAATTGAATTGCTAAAGGAAAGGGATTCTATTCCTTGGAAGATTTGGAGAATATTGAAGCCTATAAATAGAGAAGTTTTACATATCTTTTACACACCTTTTTACACACACAACACTTCTCTCTTCTTTATTCTTTGTGTGAACTCCTTAACATGAGTAGCTAATTTTATTATTGATTGAGGATGAATTCCTAGTTCTTAATACATGATTTGAGTTTTGTTTCAATTCTATCTTGAAGTTTTCACATGATTATCGTTTGTTTTTACTAATAGGAATGTTTATTCATTCATGATTGATTGATAGATTGTTTAGAGTGCACGCTAAATTGATTTGTTAATTTTATCTAAAGCTAGTGAAAGTTAGGGGATAAGTAATCGTTTCTTGACTCTTTACATAAGTAGCAAACACGAGACCTTGCGGAGGGATTCCGTGGAGCAATTGTGTGTGAAAACAACGTTAGCAAGTAGACCTTGATCTAAGAGTCTAACTACTAATATTGACCTAATAAGTTCATAAATCTTAATGTGTTTATTTAAATTACATCTAGAGTGATCTACTACTAGGTGGTTTGGTAAATAGAATCCGTGGTCGAGAACTTCCGTGTCCCGGTGATACAAGTGTAGTAGCGGTTTCCCACTACACCCCTTACTCGATTTTGCTTAATTAATCCATTGAAAGATGTAAGATCAAGAATATTTATTGATTGAGCTCATGAAATGTTTACACAGGAAAATAGAATTACACTTAGAAATTAAAGCGTGTTTAAACTTTCTCTCTCCTAATGACTTGCCCAACACTCGAAAAAGATCTCTCTTCCTCACAGACTCACTCAACCCTTTATATAGGGTGATACATAGTGGATGACAGCTAAGCTACCCTTTATTTTCGGGAATGTCCCGTGAAGTGTCGAGATGCACAAACATTCGCTCGCGACACTTCTTAACCCTACCGGGTCTGACGTCTTCTTTATGTTTTGCTACATCGTTATTCATTGCATCGTTTATTTTAGCTTCCTACGACTCCCTCGCGACGCCGTCGTTCATTAATCCCTTGCGAACCTTGTACGTTGCGATATTATGATCCTACATCTTGCCTCTTTTTCCTTGAGATATTGCTTGAAGAGCGATTTGAAGGAAAATTCATTGTTGTCATATTCCGTGGTTTCAATTGGTGAAGGAACGAGCAAAAAGAATACTTTCCTTAAAAATCGTATTTGCCTCTATTCTTTTGCAAAGTTCCAGAAGCTTTTGAATATATACTGATATCGTCTCCTATCTCTCCTTATATTTCTCCTAGGGGAAGGTATCATGAGATTTTACAATATTGTTTCCGCGACTGCTTATCTTTATCCATTTTTCATTTTGTACTTTTACAGTTTTGATTATTAATGTCTTTTCTTGACACGTTTCTTTCAACCACTTATCTTTGACCATTCATGTCTCTTCGCATTAAATGACCTCGTTTTCTAGGATCTTTTTCCTATATATAGTTTTCTTTTCCCCTCCTTTTCATCCTTTAGTTTCTCTAGCAACTTTTCTTTGACTCTCTCCTTCCGCAATTTGCGCTCTGCTACTAATAGATGACAAAGAT